>CM051235.1:607371400-607551400 GCA_027917425.1 Gastrophryne carolinensis
CAGCATGTATGCAGTGTACACAGTGTAAGGAGCAGCATGTATGCAGTGTACACAGTGTATGGAGCAGCATGTATGCAGTGTACACAGTGTATGGAGCAGCATGTATGCAGTGTACACAGTGTATAGAGCAGTATGTATGCAGTGTACACAGTGTATGGAGCAGCATGTATGCAGTGTACACAGTGTATAGAGCATCATGTATGCAGTGTACACAGTGTATGGAGCAGCATGTATGCAGTGTACACAGTGTATGGAGCAGCATGTATGCAGTGTACACAGTGTATAGAGCAGCTATGTATGCAGTGTACACAGTGTATGGAGCAGGCATGTATGCAGTGTACACAGTGTATGGAGCAGCATGTATGCAGTGTACACAGTGTATAGAGCAGCATGTATGCAGTGTACACAGTGTATAGAGCAGCATGTATGCAGTGTACACAGTGTATGGAGCAGCATGTATGCAGTGTACACAGTGTATGGAGCAGCATGTATGCAGTGTACACAGTGTATAGAGCAGCATGTATGCAGTGTACACAGTGTATGGAGCAGCTATGTATGCAGTGTACACAGTGTATGGAGCGGCATGTATGCAGTGTACACAGTGTATGGAGCAGCATGTATGCAGTGTACACAGTGTATAGAGCAGCATGTATGCAGTGTACACAGTGTATAGAGCAGCATGTATGCAGTGTACACAGTGTATAGAGCAGCATGTATGCAGTGTACACAGTGTATGGAGCAGCATGTATGCAGTGTACACAGTGTATAGAGCAGCATGTATGCAGTGTACACAGTGTATGGAGCAGCATGTATGCAGTGTACACAGTGTATGGAGCAGCATGTATGCAGTGTACACAGTGTATAGAGCAGCATGTATGCAGTGTACACAGTGTATGGAGCAGCATGTATGCAGTGTACACAGTGTATAGAGCAGCATGTATGCAGTGTACACAGTGTATAGAGCAGCATGTATGCAGTGTACACAGTGTATAGAGCAGCATGTATGCAGTGTACACAGTGTATGGAGCAGCATGTATGCAGTGTACACAGTGTATAGAGCAGCATGTATGCAGTGTACACAGTGTATGGAGCAGCATGTATGCAGTGTACACAGTGTATGGAGCAGCATGTATGCAGTGTACACAGTGTATGGAGCAGCATGTATGCAGTGTACACAGTGTATAGAGCAGCATGTATGCAGTGTACACAGTGTAAGGAGCAGCATGTATGCAGTGTACACAGTGTATGGAGCAGCATGTATGCAGTGTACACAGTGTAAGGAGCAGCATGTATGCAGTGTACACAGTGTATAGAGCAGCATGTATGCAGTGTACACAGTGTATGAGAGCAGCATGTATGCAGTGTACACAGTGTAAGGAGCAGCATGTATGCAGTGTACACAGTGTATGGAGCAGCATGTATGCAGTGTACACAGTGTATAGGAGCAGCATGTATGCAGTGTACACAGTGTATGGAGCAGCATGTATGCAGTGTACACAGTGTATGGAGCAGCATGTATGCAGTGTACACAGTGTATAGAGCAGCATGTATGCAGTGTACACAGTGTATGGAGCAGCATGTATGCAGTGTACACAGTGTATAGAGCAGCATGTATGCAGTGTACACAGTGTATGGAGCAGCATGTATGCAGTGTACACAGTGTATGGAGCAGCATGTATGCAGTGTACACAGTGTATAGAGCAGCATGTATGCAGTGTACACAGTGTATGGAGCAGCATGTATGCAGTGTACACAGTGTATGGAGCAGCATGTATGCAGTGTACACAGTGTATAGAGCAGCATGTATGCAGTGTACACAGTGTATAGAGCAGCATGTATGCAGTGTACACAGTGTATGGAGCAGCATGTATGCAGTGTACACAGTGTATGGAGCAGCATGTATGCAGTGTACACAGTGTATAGAGCAGCATGTATGCAGTGTACACAGTGTATGGAGCAGCTATGTATGCAGTGTACACAGTGTATGGAGCAGCATGTATGCAGTGTACACAGTGTATGGAGCAGCATGTATGCAGTGTACACAGTGTATAGAGCAGCATGTATGCAGTGTACACAGTGTATAGAGCAGCATGTATGCAGTGTACACAGTGTATGGAGCAGCATGTATGCAGTGTACACAGTGTATGGAGCAGCATGTATGCAGTGTACACAGTGTATAGAGCAGCATGTATGCAGTGTACACAGTGTATGGAGCAGCATGTATGCAGTGTACACAGTGTATGGAGCAGCATGTATGCAGTGTACACAGTGTATGGAGCAGCATGTATGCAGTGTACACAGTGTATAGGAGCAGCATGTATGCAGTGTACACAGTGTATGGAGCAGCATGTATGCAGTGTACACAGTGTATGGAGCAGCATGTATGCAGTGTACACAGTGTATAGGAGCAGCATGTATGCAGTGTACACAGTGTATGGAGCAGGCATGTATGCAGTGTACACAGTGTATAGAGCAGCATGTATGCAGTGTACACAGTGTATGGAGCAGGCATGTATGCAGTGTACACAGTGTATGGAGCAGCATGTATGCAGTGTACACAGTGTATAGAGCAGCATGTATGCAGTGTACACAGTGTATAGAGCAGCATGTATGCAGTGTACACAGTGTATGGAGCAGCATGTATGCAGTGTACACAGTGTATGGAGCAGCATGTATGCAGTGTACACAGTGTATGGAGCAGCATGTATGCAGTGTACACAGTGTATAGAGCAGGCATGTATGCAGTGTACACAGTGTATGGAGCAGCATGTATGCAGTGTACACAGTGTATGGAGCAGCATGTATGCAGTGTACACAGTGTATGGAGCGGCATGTATGCAGTGTACACAGTGTATGGAGCAGCATGTATGCAGTGTACACAGTGTATAGAGCAGCATGTATGCAGTGTACACAGTGTATGGAGCAGCATGTATGCAGTGTACACAGTGTATAGAGCAGCATGTATGCAGTGTACACAGTGTATGGAGCGGCATGTATGCAGTGTACACAGTGTATGGAGCAGCATGTATGCAGTGTACACAGTGTATGGAGCAGGCATGTATGCAGTGTACACAGTGTATGGAGCAGCATGTATGCAGTGTACACAGTGTATAGAGCATCATGTATGCAGTGTACACAGTGTATGGAGCGGCATGTATGCAGTGTACACAGTGTATAGAGCATCATGTATGCAGTGTACACAGTGTATGGAGCGGCATGTATGCAGTGTACACAGTGTATGGAGCAGCATGTATGCAGTGTACACAGTGTATGGAGCAGCATGTATGCAGTGTACACAGTGTATGGAGCAGCATGTATGCAGTGTACACAGTGTATAGAGCATCATGTATGCAGTGTACACAGTGTATGGAGCGGCATGTATGCAGTGTACACAGTGTATGGAGCATCATGTATGCAGTGTACACAGTGTAAGGAGCAGCATGTATGCAGTGTACACAGTGTATGGAGCAGCAGTGTACACAGTGTATAGAGCAGCATGTATGCAGTGTACACAGTGTATAGAGCAGCATGTATGCAGTGTACACAGTGTATAGAGCAGCATGTATGCAGTGTACACAGTGTAAGGAGCAGCATGTATGCAGTGTACACAGTGTATGGAGCAGCATGTATGCAGTGTACACAGTGTATGGAGCAGCATGTATGCAGTGTACACAGTGTATGGAGCAGCATGTATGCAGTGTACACAGTGTATAGAGCGGCATGTATGCAGTGTACACAGTGTATGGAGCAGCACGTATGCAGTGTACACAGTGTATGGAGCAGCATGTATGCAGTGTACACAGTGTATGGAGCGGCATGTATGCAGTGTACACAGTGTATGGAGCAGCATGTATGCAGTGTACACAGTGTATGGAGCAGCATGTATGCAGTGTACACAGTGTATAGAGCATCATGTATGCAGTGTACACAGTGTATGGAGCAGCATGTATGCAGTGTACACAGTGTATGGAGCAGCATGTATGCAGTGTACACAGTGTATAGAGCAGTATGTATGCAGTGTACACAGTGTATGGAGCAGCATGTATGCAGTGTACACAGTGTATAGAGCAGTATGTATGCAGTGTACACAGTGTATGGAGCAGCATGTATGCAGTGTACACAGTGTATGGAGCAGCATGTATGCAGTGTACACAGTGTATGGAGCAGCATGTATGCAGTGTACACAGTGTATGGAGCAGCATGTATGCAGTGTACACAGTGTATAGAGCAGTATGTATGCAGTGTACACAGTGTATGGAGCGGCATGTATGCAGTGTACACAGTGTATGGAGCAGCATGTATGCAGTGTACACAGTGTATGGAGCAGCATGTATGCAGTGTACACAGTGTATAGAGCATCATGTATGCAGTGTACACAGTGTATGGAGCAGCATGTATGCAGTGTACACAGTGTATGGAGCAGCATGTATGCAGTGTACACAGTGTATAGAGCAGTATGTATGCAGTGTACACAGTGTATGGAGCAGCATGTATGCAGTGTACACAGTGTATAGAGCAGTATGTATGCAGTGTACACAGTGTATGGAGCAGCATGTATGCAGTGTACACAGTGTATGGAGCAGCATGTATGCAGTGTACACAGTGTATGGAGCGGCATGTATGCAGTGTACACAGTGTATGGAGCAGCATGTATGCAGTGTACACAGTGTATGGAGCAGCATGTATGCAGTGTACACAGCGTATAGAGCAGCATGTATGCAGTGTACACAGTGTATGGAGCGGCATGTATGCAGTGTACACAGTGTATAGAGCATCATGTATGCAGTGTACACAGTGTATGGAGCGGCATATATGCAGTGTACACAGTGTATGGAGCAGCATGTATGCAGTGTACACAGTGTATGGAGCAGCATGTATGCAGTGTACACAGTGTATGGAGCAGCATGTATGCAGTGTACACAGTGTATAGAGCATCATGTATGCAGTGTACACAGTGTATGGAGCGGCATGTATGCAGTGTACACAGTGTATGGAGCAGCATGTATGCAGTGTACACAGTGTATGGAGCGGCATGTATGCAGTGTACACAGTGTATGGAGCAGCATGTATGCAGTGTACACAGTGTATGGAGCGGCATGTATGCAGTGTACACAGTGTATGGAGCAGCATGTATGCAGTGTACACAGTGTATGGAGCAGCATGTATGCAGTGTACACAGTGTATAGAGCAGCATGTATGCAGTGTACACAGTGTATGGAGCATCATGTATGCAGTGTACACAGTGTAAGGAGCAGCATGTATGCAGTGTACACAGTGTAAGGAGCAGCATGTATGCAGTGTACACAGTGTATGGAGCAGCATGTATGCAGTGTACACAGTGTATGGAGCAGCATGTATGCAGTGTACACAGTGTATGGAGCAGCATGTATGCAGTGTACAGAGTGTATAGAGCGGCATGTATGCAGTGTACACAGTGTATGGAGCAGCATGTATGCAGTGTACACAGTGTATGGAGCAGCATGTATGCAGTGTACACAGTGTATGGAGCAGCATGTATGCAGTGTACACAGTGTATAGAGCAGCATGTATGCAGTGTACACAGTGTATGGAGCGGCATGTATGCAGTGTACACAGTGTATGGAGCAGCATGTATGCAGTGTACACAGTGTATGGAGCAGCATGTATGCAGTGTACACAGTGTATAGAGCATCATGTATGCAGTGTACACAGTGTATGGAGCAGCATGTATGCAGTGTACACAGTGTATGGAGCAGCATGTATGCAGTGTACACAGTGTATAGAGCAGTATGTATGCAGTGTACACAGTGTATGGAGCGGCATGTATGCAGTGTACACAGTGTATGGAGCAGCATGTATGCAGTGTACAGTGTATGGAGCAGCATGTATGCAGTGTACACAGTGTATGGAGCAGCATGTATGCAGTGTACACAGTGTATGGAGCAGCATGTATGCAGTGTACACAGTGTATGGAGCAGCATGTATGCAGTGTACACAGCTGTATAGAGCAGCATGTATGCAGTGTACACAGTGTATGGAGCGGCATGTATGCAGTGTACACAGTGTATAGAGCATCATGTATGCAGTGTACACAGTGTATAGAGCATCATGTATGCAGTGTACACAGTGTATAGAGCAGCATGTATGCAGTGTACACAGTGTATGGAGCAGGCATGTATGCAGTGTACACAGTGTATAGAGCATCATGTATGCAGTGTACACAGTGTATGGAGCGGCATGTATGCAGTGTACACAGTGTATGGAGCAGCATGTATGCAGTGTACACAGTGTATGGAGCGGCATGTATGCAGTGTACACAGTGTATGGAGCAGCATGTATGCAGTGTACACAGTGTATAGAGCAGCATGTATGCAGTGTACACAGTGTATGGAGCGGCATGTATGCAGTGTACACAGTGTATGGAGCAGCATGTATGCAGTGTACACAGTGTATAGAGCAGCATGTATGCAGTGTACACAGTGTATGGAGCGGCATGTATGCAGTGTACACAGTGTATAGAGCGGCATGTATGCAGTGTACACAGTGTATGGAGCGGCATGTATGCAGTGTACACAGTGTATGGAGCAGCATGTATGCAGTGTACACAGTGTATAGAGCAGCATGTATGCAGTGTACACAGTGTATGGAGCGGCATATATGCAGTGTACACAGTGTATGGAGCAGCATGTATGCAGTGTACACAGTGTATGGAGCAGCATGTATGCAGTGTACACAGTGTATGGAGCAGCATGTATGCAGTGTACACAGTGTATAGAGCATCATGTATGCAGTGTACACAGTGTATGGAGCGGCATGTATGCAGTGTACACAGTGTATGGAGCATCATGTATGCAGTGTACACAGTGTAAGGAGCAGCATGTATGCAGTGTACACAGTGTATGGAGCAGCATGTATGCAGTGTACACAGTGTATGGAGCAGCATGTATGCAGTGTACACAGTGTATGGAGCAGCATGTATGCAGTGTACACAGTGTATGGAGCAGCATGTATGCAGTGTACACAGTGTATGGAGCAGCATGTATGCAGTGTACACAGTGTATGGAGCAGCATGTATGCAGTGTACACAGTGTATGGAGCAGCATGTATGCAGTGTACACAGTGTATGGAGCAGCATGTATGCAGTGTACACAGTGTATGGAGCAGCATGTATGCAGTGTACACAGTGTATGGAGCAGCATGTATGCAGTGTACACAGTGTATGGAGCAGCATGTATGCAGTGTACACAGTGTATGGAGCAGCATGTATGCAGTGTACACAGTGTATGGAGCAGCATGTATGCAGTGTACACAGTGTATGGAGCAGCATGTATGCAGTGTACACAGTGTATGGAGCAGCATGTATGCAGTGTACAGTGTATAGAGCAGCATGTATGCAGTGTACACAGTGTATGGAGCAGCATGTATGCAGTGTACACAGTGTATGGAGCAGCATGTATGCAGTGTACACAGTGTATGGAGCAGCATGTATGCAGTGTACACAGTGTATGGAGCAGCATGTATGCAGTGTACACAGTGTATGGAGCAGCATGTATGCAGTGTACACAGTGTATGGAGCAGCATGTATGCAGTGTACACAGTGTATGGAGCAGCATGTATGCAGTGTACACAGTGTATGGAGCATCATGTATGCAGTGTACACAGTGTAAGGAGCAGCATGTATGCAGTGTACACAGTGTATAGAGCAGCATGTATGCAGTGTACACAGTGTATGGAGCAGCATGTATGCAGTGTACACAGTGTATGGAGCAGCATGTATGCAGTGTACACAGTGTATGGAGCAGCATGTATGCAGTGTACAGTGTATAGAGCAGCATGTATGCAGTGTACACAGTGTATGGAGCAGCATGTATGCAGTGTACACAGTGTATGGAGCAGCATGTATGCAGTGTACACAGTGTATGGAGCAGCATGTATGCAGTGTACACAGTGTAAGGAGCAGCATGTATGCAGTGTACACAGTGTATGGAGCAGCATGTATGCAGTGTACACAGTGTATGGAGCAGCATGTATGCAGTGTACACAGTGTATGGAGCAGCATGTATGCAGTGTACACAGTGTATGGAGCAGCATGTATGCAGTGTACACAGTGTATGGAGCAGCATGTATGCAGTGTACACAGTGTATGGAGCAGCATGTATGCAGTGTACACAGTGTATGGAGCAGCATGTATGCAGTGTACACAGTGTATAGAGCAGCATGTATGCAGTGTACACAGTGTATGGAGCAGCATGTATGCAGTGTACACAGTGTATGGAGCAGCATGTATGCAGTGTACACAGTGTATGGAGCAGCATGTATGCAGTGTACACAGTGTATGGAGCAGCATGTATGCAGTGTACACAGTGTATAGAGCAGCATGTATGCAGTGTACACAGTGTATGGAGCAGCATGTATGCAGTGTACACAGTGTATAGAGCGGCATGTATGCAGTGTACACAGTGTATAGAGCGGCATGTATGCAGTGTACACAGTGTATGGAGCAGCATGTATGCAGTGTACACAGTGTATGGAGCAGCATGTATGCAGTGTACACAGTGTATGGAGCAGCATGTATGCAGTGTACACAGTGTATGGAGCAGCATGTATGCAGTGTACACAGTGTATGGAGCGGCATGTATGCAGTGTACACAGTGTATGGAGCAGAATGTATGCAGTGTACACAGTGTATGGAGCAGCATGTATGCAGTGTACACAGTGTATGGAGCAGCATGTATGCAGTGTACACAGTGTATGGAGCAGCATGTATGCAGTGTACACAGTGTATGGAGCAGCATGTATGCAGTGTACACAGTGTATGGAGCAGCAGTGTACACAGTGTATATTGTATGATGCGGGTGCTGGGTGTCAGTCAGTCAGTCAGTTACTCACATAGTGTTTGGAGGGGTTCCTCCTCTTCTGCACATCTTGCACACAGACATCCAGCACGCCATGGCTGGGCACGGTGGACATGGCAGCGGTGGGTGAGTGGTGGTGGTGGGGGGGGGGCTGCAGCTATGTTAGTAAGCAGTCATTATGGAGGGCTGAGGCTGCTGTGCTGGATCCCGGCCCCCGTCACTGCTCTCCTCTCTCACACACACATACAGTAGCTGGTCGGGGAGCCATGTGCCGGGGAGGGAGGAGGAGGAGGAGCAGGAGGGAGGCTGGCTGACATCACACAGCCATGTGCTGCGCATACACCCACAGGCTAAGAGCGGGCGCCCCCTGCTGGACACTGCAGGCACAGCTCCCAGCCCTTCTCCTTTCCATCGTATGTGTCGGTCAGGGGAAGATGCCTTTTGGCGCCCCCTAATGTGCACAGGGAGCACTGCACGGTGCGATCAGGGAGAAGGACAGACCAGCAAGGGGTATTACCCAGGCGTCCACTGGCAGGGGCAGACTGGCCATAGGGAAACAATGGGGACAATGCCTGGTGGGCTGCAGTGCTGTGGGGCTGCTGCTTTTACCACCCACAATCAATCTTGCCCCCTTAGTCTCCCTCTCAGCACCTGTACCCGCTAACCAAGGAACCGCAGTGCCCGGTCCACCAATGGCCACTTGTATTGGGTGCTGCTAAGACAGGACAGGAGTAACAGGCTTATTTCGGAAAGGGCATTCGGGGCATGGGAACTTTTTTCCTCCACCCTTGCCTTTACCTGTCTCTATCTTTCTTTATTTTTCATGATCGCTCTTGCCATTGTTACCTCCATCTCCCCTCCTTCAATTTTCTTCCTCCAATCCACCCTTTTCTCTTTTTCCCACATTCCTTTCTTCTCTTTTTCTCACATTTCCTTCTCTCTTTGTTTCTCACATATCCCCCCCTCTCTCTCACATAAACACACAATCCTGTTTTCCGTCTCTCACATACACACTTATCCTCTTTCTTCCAAATTCCCTCCTTTGTCTTTCTTCCACATCCCCTTCTCTCCCTTTCTTCCACATTCCCTCCTATATCTCTCTCTTTCTTCCACATTTCCTTCTTTTCTCTCCCTTTTTCCACATTGCCTTCTCTCTTCCTTTCACTCCCTCTCTTTTTTACAAATTCCCTCCCCTCATACTTTCTTCCACATTCCCTCCTCTTTCTTCCTTCAACATTCCCTCCTCTCTTTCTTCCACATCCCTCTCTCTTTCTGCCACATGTCCCTCTCCTTTTCATCCACATCCCCCTCTCTTTCTTTCATCCACATCCCCCTCTCTTTCTTTCATCCACCTCTCTTTCTTTCATCCACATCAACCTCTCTTTCTTTCATCCACATCCCCCCTCTTTCTTTCATCCACATCCCCCTCTTTCTTTCATCCACATCCCCCTCTTTCTTTCATCCACATCCCCCTCTCTTTCTTTCATCCACATCCCCCCTCTTTCTTTCATCCACATCCCCCCTCTTTCTTTCATCCACATCCCCCTCTCTTTCTTTCATCCACATCCCCCCTCTTTCTTTCATCCACATCCCCCCTCTTTCTTTCATCCACATCCCCCCTTCTCTTTCTTTCATCCACATCCCCCCTTCTCTTTCTTTCATCCACATCCCCCTCTCTTTCTTTCATCCACATCCCCCTCTCTTTCTTTCATCCACCTCTCTTTCTTTCATCCACATCCCCCTCTCTTTCTTTCTTCCACATCCCCCTCTTACTTTCATCCACATCCCCCCTCTTTCTTTCATCCACATCCCCCTCTTTCTTTCATCCACATCCCCCCTCTTTCTTTCATCCACATCCCCCCTCTTTCTTTCATCCACATCCCCCTCTTTCTTTCATCCACATCCCCCTCTTTCTTTCATCCACATCCCCCTCTTTCTTTCATCCACATCCCCCCTCTTTCTTTCATCCACATCCCCCTCTTTCTTTCATCCACATCCCCCTCTTTCTTTCATCCACATCCCCCCTCTTTCTTTCATCCACATCCCCCCTCTTTCTTTCATCCACATCCCCCTCTCTTTCTTTCATCCACCACCCCCCTCTTTCTTTCTTCCACACCCCCCTCTTTCTTTCCTCCACATCCCCCCTCTTTCTTTCATCCACATCCCCCTCTTTCTTTCATCCACATCCCCCCTCTTTCTTTCATCCACATCCCCCCTCTTTCTTTCATCCACATCCCCCTCTCTTTCTTTCATCCACATCCCCCTCTCTTTCTTTCTTCCACACCCCCCTCTTTCTTTCCTCCACATCCCCCCTCTTTCTTTCATCCACATCCCCCTCTTTATTTCATCCACATCCCCCTCTTTCTTTCATCCACATCCCCCCTCTTTCTTTCATCCACATCCCCCCTCTTTCTTTCATCCACATCCCCCTCTCTTTCTTTCATCCACATCCCCCTCTCTTTCTTTCTTCCACACCCCCCTCTTTCTTTCCTCCACATCCCCCCTCTTTCTTTCATCCACATCCCCCTCTTTCTTTCATCCACATCCCCCCTCTTTCTTTCATCCACATCCCCCTCTTTATTTCATCCACATCCCCCTCTTTCTTTCATCCACATCCCCCTCTTTCTTTCATCCACATCCCCCCTCTTTCTTTCATCCACATCCCCCTCTTTCTTTCATCCACATCCCCCCTCTTTCTTTCATCCACATCCCCCCTCTTTCTTTCATCCACATCCCCCTCTTTCTTTCATCCACACCCCCCTCTCTTTCTTTCATCCACATCCCCCCTCTCTTTCTTTCATCCACATCCCCCCTCTCTTTCTTTCATCCACATCCCCCCTCTTTCTTTCATCCACATCCCCCTCTTTCTTTCATCCACACCCCCCTCTCTTTCTTTCATCCACATCCCCCCTCTCTTTCTTTCATCCACATCCCCCCTCTTTCTTTCATCCACATCCCCCTCTTTCTTTCATCCACACCCCCCTCTCTTTCTTTCATCCACATCCCCCCTCTTTCTTTCATCCACACCCCCCTCTCTTTCTTTCATCCACATCCCCCTCTTTCTTTCATCCACATCCCCCCTCTTTCTTTCATCCACATCCCCCTCTTTCTTTCATCCACATCCCCCCTCTTTCTTTCATCCACATCCCCCCTCTTTCTTTCATCCACATCCCCCTCTTTCTTTCATCCACACCCCCCTCTCTTTCTTTCATCCACATCCCCCCTCTTTCTTTCATCCACATCCCCCTCTCTTTCTTTCATCCACATCCCCCTCTCTTTCTTTCTTCCACACCCCCCTCTTTCTTTCCTCCACATCCCCCCTCTTTCTTTCATCCACATCCCCCTCTTTCTTTCATCCACATCCCCCTCTTTATTTCATCCACATCCCCCTCTTTCTTTCATCCACATCCCCCTCTTTCTTTCATCCACATCCCCCCTCTTTCTTTCATCCACATCCCCCCTCTTTCTTTCATCCACATCCCCCTCTTTCTTTCATCCACACCCCCCTCTCTTTCTTTCATCCACATCCCCCCTCTTTCTTTCATCCACATCCCCCCTCTTTCTTTCATCCACACCCCCCTCTCTTTCTTTCATCCACATCCCCTCTCTTTCTTTCATCCACATTCCCCCTCTTTCTTTCATCCACATCCCCCTCTCTTTCTTTCATCCACATCCCCCTCTCTTTCTTTCTTCCACATCCCCTCTCTTTCTTTCATCCACATCCCCCTCTTTCTTTCATCCACATCCCCTCTCTTTCTTTCATCCACATTCCCCCTCTTTCTTTCATCCACATCCCCCTCTCTTTCTTTCATCCACATCCCCCTCTCTTTCTTTCTTCCACATCCCCCTCTTTCTTTCATCCACATCCCCCCCTCTTTCTTACATCCACATCCCTCTCTTTCTTTCATCCACATCCCCCCTCTTTCTTTCATCCACATCCCCCCTCTTTCTTTCATCCACATCCCCCTCTTTCTTTCATCCACATCCCCCTCTTTCTTTCATCCACATCCCTCCCTCTTTCTGCCACATCTCCCTCTTTTTCATCCACATCCACCTCTCTTTCTTCCATCCACATCCCTCTCTTTCTTTCTTACACATTCCTCTCTTCCACATCTCCCTCTCTTTTTCCTCCACATCCCCCTCTCTTTCTTTCCTCCACATCCTTCTTTCTTTTTCATCCACATCCCCTCCTCTCTCTTTCTTCCTTCCACATCCCCTCCTCTCTCTTTCTTCCTTCCACATCCCCTCCTCTCTCTTTCTTCCTTCCACATCCCCTCCTCTCTCTTTCTTCCTTCCACATTCCCTCCTCTCTCTCTTTTCTACATTCCCTCCTTTTCTCTCTCTATCTCACTCTCTCTCTTCCACATTTTTAGTGGCCATCCAAGGGGATTTCACACAGCGGGGCATCCAAAACTCAGGATAGTGAAGATCCCGGTTTTTCATCCACTTTGTGCTTGTACTTGCTATATCAATCAGTAATAATCATGTAAATGCAGCAGCTGGCGACCTCAGCTACATGGTTATTACTGATTGATATAGCGCCATCATATTCCATGGAGCTTTCTAGATCAGAAATTACAATGAAGCGTGGAATATGTAGCCGGCGCGTACCTGGCCGGGGGCACGCACCTGGGGAGCGAGGGGGATTCTTGGACCCAGGGTAGGGTATCCCATGTTGGTGCGGACATGTGTGGGTGGAGGTGCACTTACTTCTGTAATAGCTGCTTCATTCCAGCAAGTTACAGCAGCATTCCCTCTTCGCTCCTCATTACATTAGACTACAACAGCATAGAACCAAGAACAGAACTGACACACAGTCTGACTCCGCCCCCTCACTGTTACCTGTTCCATAACCTTCCCTGGTCTTTATGGCTCCCCTCACACACAGCCTGACTCCACCCCCTCACTGTTACCTGTTCCAGAACCTTCCCTGAGCTTTATGGCTCACCTCACACACAGTCTGACTCCGCCCCCTCACTGTTACCTGTTCCAGAACCTTCCCTGAGCTTTATGGCTCACCTCACACACAGTCTGACTCCGCCCCCTCACTGTTACCCGTTCCATAACCTTCCCTGAGCTTTATGGCTCACCTCACACACAGTCTGACTCCGCCCCCTCACTGTTACCTGTTCCAGAACCTTCCCTGAGCTTTATGGCTCACCTCACACACAGCCTGACTCCGCCCCCTCACTGTTACCTGTTCCATAACCTTCCCTGAGCTTTATGGCTCACCTCACACACAGTCTGACTCCGCCCCCTCACTGTTACCTGTTCCATAACCTTCCCTGAGCTTTATGGCTCACCTCACACACAGTCTGACTCCGCCCCCTCACTGTTACCCGTTCCATAACCTTCCCTGAGCTTTATGGCTCACCTCACACACAGTCTGACTCCGCCCCCTCACTGTTACCTGTTCCATAACCTTCCCTGAGCTTTATGGCTCACCTCACACACAGTCTGACTCCGCCCCCTCACTGTTACCTGTTCCATAACCTTCCCTGGTCTTTATGGCTCACCTGACACACAGTCTGACTCCGCCCCTCACTGTTCCAGAACCTTCCCTGAGCTTTATGGCTCACCTCACACACAGTCTGACTCCGCCCCCTGACTGTTACCCGTTCCAGAACCTTCCCTGAGCTTTATGGCTCACCTCACACACAGTCTGACTCCGCCCCCTCACTGTTACCTGTTCCAGAACCTTCCCTGAGCTTTATGGCTCACCTCACACACAGTCTGACTCCGCCCCCTCACTGTTACCCGTTCCATAACCTTCCCTGAGCTTTATGGCTCACCTCACACACAGCCTGACTCCACCCCCTCACTGTTACCTGTTCCAGAACCTTCCCTGAGCTTTATGGCTCACCTCACACACAGTCTGACTCCGCCCCCTCACTGTTACCTGTTCCAGAACCTTCCCTGAGCTTTATGGCTCACCTCACACACAGTCTGACTCCGCCCCCTCACTGTTACCCGTTCCATAACCTTCCCTGAGCTTTATGGCTCACCTCACACACAGTCTGACTCCGCCCCCTCACTGTTACCTGTTCCAGAACCTTCCCTGAGCTTTATGGCTCACCTCACACACAGCCTGACTCCGCCCCCTCACTGTTACCTGTTCCATAACCTTCCCTGAGCTTTATGGCTCACCTCACACACAGTCTGACTCCGCCCCCTCACTGTTACCTGTTCCATAACCTTCCCTGAGCTTTATGGCTCACCTCACACACAGTCTGACTCCGCCCCCTCACTGTTACCCGTTCCATAACCTTCCCTGAGCTTTATGGCTCACCTCACACACAGTCTGACTCCGCCCCCTCACTGTTACCTGTTCCATAACCTTCCCTGAGCTTTATGGCTCACCTCACACACAGTCTGACTCCGCCCCCTCACTGTTACCTGTTCCATAACCTTCCCTGGTCTTTATGGCTCACCTGACACACAGTCTGACTCCGCCCCTCACTGTTCCAGAACCTTCCCTGAGCTTTATGGCTCACCTCACACACAGTCTGACTCCGCCCCCTGACTGTTACCCGTTCCAGAACCTTCCCTGAGCTTTATGGCTCACCTCACACACAGTCTGACTCCGCCCCCTCACTGTTACCTGTTCCATAACCTTCCCTGGTCTTTATGGCTCACCTCACACACAGTCTGACTCCGCCCCCTCACTGTTACCTGTTCCAGAACCTTCCCTGAGCTTTATGGCTCACCTCACACACAGTCTGACTCCGCCCCCTCACTGTTACCTGTTCCAGAACCTTCCCTGGTCTTTATGGCTCACCTCACACACAGTCTGACTCCGCCCCTCACTGTTACCTGTTCCAGAACCTTCCCTGAGCTATTGCCGAGTTCTGCCAGTAAACAGAACTGTATTGGTGATCCTTAAAGTGGACCAACACCCAGGATTTTGGTCCACTTCCGCGGGGCACCCCGCTGTGTGAACCCCCCCCCAACACCGATCGCCCTAAATAACTCACCTCACCCCGCTCCTATGCGAGCGCTCATCCAATCAGAGCGCTCAGAGCCGCTGTGGTATGGACGTACAAGGGACGGACAACCACAGTGGCTCTGAGCCCTGGAGGCCACATCTCGCTTCTCTCTAACAGGGAGCGCGCCTGCGCCGGCCATTCACAAACGGCGCCATGCTAGAGAGAAGCGCGAGATGCGACCGCAGCCCGCGCATGCGCTGTTGGAACAGGGATAAGGTAAGGTGAATGGGGCGTCCTGCGGGGTTTCACACAGCGGGGCATCCCCCCTGGGTGTTGGTCCACTTTAAAGGGGACCAAAACCCAGCATTTTGACTGTCCTGGGTTATGGTCCTTGCCCCTGAGGCCCTGTTTCCACTCCAGCCACTGGTGTTATGTGAGCGGGTCCGAGCACGTTGGTGGGTGCATCCCCCGCTACCCTGCAAATGTCTGGCGTGGGCATGTGCCCTGCTAAAGGGATAGTGGGGACACGGCCGCTGCTCGCGCATGCGCCGTTGTACCGGGACAGAAGCTTAGTGCTCAGGCGACCTCGGGGGGTTTCAAACAGCGGGTCACCCCCGATCAGGTTGCCCTGGGGGGAGCGAGTATGCCTGCCCTGGAGTCTCATAGACTCCAGGGTGGGTTTTGGACCTCTTTGATATGCGCTGTATGGGACGCTGATTGGACGAGACACCGTGCATACCCTGCAGAACCAGGGAGAGGTTTTTTTTTTTTTTTATGGGCGATCTGAGGGGTTTTCACACAGCGGGGCAATCAGGATGCCCCGGGGCAAAGAACCCGGGATAGTGAAATTCCAGAGGTTTGAGTCATTTCACTTTCAATGTCATATTTAAACCGGACCTTCAGTATCATTTAATTAAAAGTCAAAACCTCTCAAAAACGATTCCCCAGCATCTAAAATTAATATATTTGACATTTTTAGTCACTTACTTATTATTCTTTCCCCCACTGGGCTGCAACTCTGTTCAGGACTCTAGGATACGGGCGCCGCCATCTTGCCTCATAAGCATCACATACTGAGGAGAGGAGAGCGGGATAAAGTACAGGGGGCGGGGTTATAGCGAGGGACAGAGCAAATCTGGGGTCAGGGAAAGGACAGCAATCCCAGAATGCAGAGCAGCACAGTCAGAAGACACTTCCTGATTGCAGGCTGCCTGATGCTCCATAAGCCGCCATCTTGGATGTTTAAAGGCTCAGAAAATGCAGTAGGTGCAGGTATGATGATATTTAATGTGAGCAATCTGTATGTACGGGGGGGGGGGGCATATAAGATAGGCTCTTATTCAGGGTGAAGGTCTGCTTTAAACTTGTCCATTACTGTATGCCCAAAGGATGTCCTCATGGTGCTGAGTGTATCTGCTATTGTATTTTTCTTTTCTATCTGTTTGCAACTCTGTATTATAAAAGAAAACAGTTTTCCCTAGCAACAGTGTGTTTACCTTAGCAACATACACCAACTGGTGTGTTTGGTGTTACCTGTTATAAAAGAAAACAGTTTTCCCTAGCAACAGTGTGTTTACCTTAGCAACATACACCAACTGGTGTGTTTGGTGTTACCTGTTATAAAAGAAAACAGTTTTCCCTAGCAACAGTGTGTTTACCTTAGCAACATACACCAACTGGTGTGTTTGGTGTTACCTGTTATAAAAGAAAACAGTTTTCCCTAGCAACAGTGTGTTTACCTTAGCAACGTACACCAACCAGTGTGTTTGATGTACCTGGCAGAGATTGTTACCTGTTATAAAAGAAAGCAGTTTTCCTTAGCAACAGGGTGTTTACCTTAGCAACATACACCAACTAGTGTGTTTGATGTACCTGGCAGAGATTGTTACCTGTTATAAAAGAAAGCAGTTTTCCTTAGCAACAGGGTGTTTACCTTAGCAACATACACCAACTAGTGTGTTTGATGTACATGGCAGAGATTGTTACCTGTTATAAAAGAAAGCAGTTTTCCTTAGCAACAGGGTGTTTACCTTAGCAACATACACCAACTAGTGTGTTTGATGTACATGGCAGAGATTGTTACCTGTTATAAAAGAAAGCAGTTTTCCTTAGCAACAGGGTGTTTACCTTAGCAACATACACCAACTAGTGTGTTTGATGTACATGGCAGAGATTGTTACCTGTTATAAAAGAAAGCAGTTTTCCTTAGCAACAGGGTGTTTACCTTAGCAACATACACCAACTAGTGTGTTTGATGTACCTGGCAGAGATTGTTACCTGTTATAAAAGAAAACAGTTTTCCCTAGCAACAGTGTGTTTACCTTAGCAACGTACACCAGCTGGTGTGTACTCATTGGGACATCCCGAACTGGGATGCCGCGCTGTTTGGAACCTCCATGATCTCCAATTTCACTTCTCCTGAAGCCCTCGCCACCTCTGTGTGCTCCGGCCACATACCCACTAACCTCGGCTTTCTGAATGGGCCGCGTGGGCACACCACAGCTGCAAGGTGGCCAGGTTATGCAGATGGCGGCTCAGCCCCCTTCTGCACCAGCAGCAAAAGGGAGCCGAGTGACAGTGGCGCGCTCAGCCAATCAGCCCACTTGCTCTCGTCCAAGTCTGCTCCGTTGGAGCGGAAGGAAGGTGAGTGAAACCGGGAGAACCGGGAGGTAGACACAGCGGTGCAATTGAATTCATGTGGTGTGTTCCTCTTTAAGACATCATATATTGTCAAACAAAAATATACACTTGCAAAAATTCGATCAAAAATAGACTTACCCTTTAAGGGCCCACCCACATTATCATACCTTCCAATTTTTCAGAGTGGGAAAGAGGGACAATTGTTTAATTTAGCCACACCCCCTCATTGAGGGGTGGATAGGAGATAGGGTGTAACAGTTACACCAATATAAACACTTTGAAGAGGCAAATTAATCATGTATTTATGCAGATCTGCAGGTTACAAGAGGGACAAATGAGAACAACGAGGGACAGGGGGACATGGACTCAAAAGAGGGAAGTCCCTCCAAATCAGGGACACTTGGGAGGTATATGCCAAACTGTATTGTCTCTGTGTGTGCACTTGGGATGCCACTAATAAGCTATACATAGATCAATTTTTTGGTGATGAAGGCCCTCAAAGGGCCCATGAATCCAGGGGCCCATTGCATACCCCAACCATCTCAATTTCCGAGGGACAATCCCTCCTTGGGACGTTTGTCCCGGCTTGCACATGTCCTGCGCCGTTGCCTCTCTCCGTTGCCCATTACCGGAAGGTTGCCACGGCCTCTCAGACACCTGCCGCAGCCGGCTCCGGGTGTGGGCACTTGGCTACACACTTGGAGCAGATGGCAGCGGGTGTCTGAGAGGCCACAGTGGTCGGGCATCTGAGAGGCTGGCTGTTTTTTTTTCCCTCTTTAAGCTCACTGGCTGTAATGAGGGATGCCCCTCACTGACTGTAAGGAGGGATGTCCCTCACTCACTGTAATATGGGATGCCCCTAACTGGCTGTAAAAAAGAATGCCCCTAACTGGCTGTAATGAGGGATGCCCCTCACTGGCTGTAATGAGGGATGCACCTCACTGGCTGTAATGAGGGATTCCCCTTACTGGCTGTAATGAGGGATGCCCCTCACTGGCCGTAATGAGGGATGCCCCTCACTGGCTGTAATAAGAGATGCCCCTCATTGGCTGTAATGAGGGATGCCCCTCACTGGTTGTATTGGAGGGATGCCCCTAACTGGATATAATGAGGGACGCCCCTCATTGGCTGTAATGAGGCATGCCCCTCACTGGTTGTAATGGAGGGATGCCTTGCACTGTCTGTAATGAGGGATGCCTCTCACTGGTTGTAATGGAGTGATGCCCCTAACTGGTTGTATTGGAGGGATGCCCCTCACTGGCTGTTATAAGAGATGCCCATCATTGGCTGTAATGAGAGATGCCCCTCACTGACTGTAATGAGAGATGCCCCTAGCTGGTGGTAATGAGGGATGTCCTCACTGACTGTAATAAGGGATGCCCCTAACTGGCTGTAATGAGGGATGCCCCTTACTGGCTGTAATAAGGGATGCCCCTCACTGGTTGTAATGGATGAATGCCCCTCACTGGTTGTAATGGAGGATGCCCCTCACTGGCTGTAATGGAGGGATGCCCCTTACTAGTTGTATTGGAGGGATGCCCCTCACTGGTTGTATTGGAGGGATGCTCCTCACTGGCTGGAATGGATGGATGCCCCTCACTGGTTGTAATGAAGCATGTCCCTCACTGACTGTAATAAAAGATGCTCCTTCACTGGCTGTAATGAGGGATGCCCCTCACTGGTTGTAATGAAGCATGTCCCTCACTGACTGTAATAAAAGATGCCCCTCACTGGCTGTAATGAGGGATGCCCCTCACTGGCTGTAATGAGGGATGCCCCTCACTGGTTGTAATGAAGCATGTCCCTCACTGACTGTAATAAAAGATGCCCCTCACTGGTTGTATTGGAGGGATGCTCCTCACTGGCTGTAATGAGGGATGCCCCTCACTAGCTGTAATAAAAGATGCCCCTCACTGGTTGTAATGAAGCATGTCCCTCACTGACTGTAATAAAAGATGCCCCTCACTGGCTGTAATGAGGGATGCCCCTCACTGGCTGTAATGAGGAATGCCCCTCACTGGTTGTATCGGAGGGATGCCCCTCACACCACAGACCCTTGCTGTAATGTGTTTGCCGGGGCCTTGTCTGTATTATTATTATTATTTAATTCTTAGGTGGTGCTTCCCTTTAAGGGTGTGGCTGGGGCATGGTTTAAGTGTTAAAAAAATGTCTTGTTATGTCCCTCTTTACGGCTTTCAAAAGTTGGGATGTATGTGCCATTGAGGGCCAGTCACGGCAATCCAATGTATGGCTAACTAAGCAATCAGTCACATTCATTGCTGCACCAGAGGTGGCGGCAACTGAGTACATAGGTTTCACAGGGCCCCCTAAGTCATAGTGGGCCCCCCCCCCTCAGGCCAGCCCATCAGCATCAGTAAAATACTCCCCCCCCCAAAAAAGCAATGGGTGGGGAAACACAGCAGCTGGACAGCAAGCAGAAAAATATCTACTTACCTGCTTTTAATGAAAAGCTCAAACCTTTAAAAAACTATTCCCCAGCATCTAAATTTAGTTTCTTTAGCCATTTACTTATTATTCCTTCCCCCACTGGGCTTCAAATCTGTTCAGGACTCTAGGATACGGGCGCCACCATCTTGCCTCAGAAGCATCACGTACTGAGGAGAGGGGGCAAAAATGCAGGGGGGGGGGGCAGGTTATAGCCGTGCTTTGCTCAGACAGAGCAGAGCTGGGGTCAGGAAAAGGATAACAATCTCAGAATGCAGAGCAGCACACACTTCTTGTTTGCAGGCAGGCTGAGACTCCATGGGCCGCCGTCTTGGATGTTTAAAGGCTCATAAAATGCAGTAGATGCAGGTAGGATGATTTTTAATGTGTGCAATCTGTATGTACAGGTTGGGGGGAACTCTGGCACCTTTGAAGAAGTGAGCTTGTCTCACGGAACGCGTGGGGGATCAGGACGCCAGTTTGTAGCAGGGACCCCTCTCAGCCTCCGATCTGGTGATATCTCATGCACTTTAATCATTTACAAATTAATCTTTTTTTGGGGCAAGCTGATTGGTTATTTGTTCTCTCTTTCTATATGGGATACATTTATACATGTTTTGAATGATATATTGTAGCACTGTAGCACTTTTAGGAATCAGCATTCAGCACTTTAATACTGCACCAGTCACCTTATTCACTTGTTGCATTTTATATTGTGTGATAGGGATCTATTTCTCACAAGGGGGAAGAGGGCTGATTGTCTGTGTACAAAGGGGGGTGGGAGCAGCTCAATCACAATTTATACAAAATTATCAACATTATTATTCAGGGCCTGGGAACTAATTTACCGCCCAGTTTAACCCTCTGCCATGAGCACAAGCAGGGAGTGATTCAGTTAACATGGATCTCTCCCTGTAAAGTGTTCTAAAGGGAGGCTGGCAGCTTCCCAAAAAGGTGAGTAGCTCTCAGATATTTGTCTGCATTGCATGTCCCAATTTTGGGGACTCAAAATTAAGAGTAGGGACCACACTGAATACAGAGTGCCTTGCCGGGGCAGTGTGGCTTCCACATGTATCTGCAGATATATGCAACTAAATCTCTGTCTTTCCACACAGCTAGACATGTTTGTTGCTTGACAGTTGGATAATGCGAGGGTTAACATTGGGCGGAGTTCCCAGGCCCTGACTAATAATAAATTTGTATAAATAATAGTGATTGAGCTATTCCCACCCCCCTTTTATTCTGATTGTCTGTGTCCCTGCTATTGGATGTTTGTTTTTAAAAATATATTTGTGATGGTATATTTGTAACCATTAATAAATGTTGATTATTTATGATATATTTTTGATTCAAGCTATTTGATTTGGTGGTGCCTGGGGACGCCCCCTGGTGGTAGCTGGGGCCACACATATTGTGTATTTGTATTTGGATATACTCTTTTTGGGGATTCCTTTAAGGCACACCTACATATATACATTGTAAACAAACAAAATTTAGTTAAGTGGTGCATTGGGAAAAAAACCTCTTTTGGATTACAGGTTGGGGGAAACATATAAGATAGGCCCTTATTCAGGGTGAAGGTCCGCTTTAGGCATTCACAATTACACAGGGAATCCCCAGTGCTTGAGACTGGAAGCAGGAGAGCACACTGAAACCTGCCAGGCAATCGCCATCAAGACTGGAGCTAACAGAGCAGCTCAAGGAATGGAGCCTGTGGGAGGTCGGGTAAGTAATGCTTTCTCCTTTTGTTTGACTTGAAAATCCCTTGAAGTGTACATTGTGTTTACACACAGTGTAACAGGTAAATCCCACAGTGACTAATGTCTGAGGCTCACATCAATAAATGTGATGATGTGTTTTTATGGAGAGCCAGCGATGGCACCAGTCATCACATTCCACAATCCTCTGCCCACATGGCAGGAGACAGTATGTACAAATGCTGCTCTCTACCTGATGGGAAATACTTACTCACCAAATACTGAAGATACTTACCTGACCAGAACTCCATAAAACAAAAAACGGGCAGGCTGATTCATTACTAACGCCAGGTAGCGACAGATGAGCGTCTGTAGAGCGGATTTCAGAGCGCCCGCAAGTAGTCGCTGAGCTCGGCCATGGATCATTGTTTCAGAGCGCCTCAGTCGCTGTCCGGCATTGATGAATATGATATGTGAGTCGCTATACTACGCTGTATGTGAGCGAACCGTAACGCCAGCTCAGTGCGACTAACACCACATTCATCAAAAAAACAGCCACAAACATCACCGGTGCTCAAAATCATGTAATTGTAGCCCATAGCACCAGAAGCTGTGTGACAATAGTGGACCAACACCCAGGATTTTCACTATCCTGGGTGTTGGTCCACTTCTGATCGGGGTGTCCCGCTGTGTGAAACCCCCAGAAAGCCCAAAAAAACTCACCTCACCCCGCTCCTACGGCGCATGCGCGAGCGCTCCTCCAATCAGCGCGGACGGACAAACTTGAATATAGGACGGACAAGCTGAGCGTGCCCGCCGCCGCCTCTCGCGCTTCCCTCTAACAGGGAGCGCGCCCGCACCGGCCATTCACAAACAGCCGGCGCAGGTGCGTGCCCTGCTAGAGGGAAGCGCGAGAGGCGGCCGTGGCCCGCGCATGCGCCGTTGGAACGAGGAAAAGGTAGGATTTGCGGGCGTCCTGGGTGCCCCTCAGGGAGGGAGCTGATCGGCCTGGGAATCTTATAGATTCCCGGGCCGATCAGCGGTCGTGTTGGTCCACTTTAAAGCCTGTTTTTGACCATGTTTCCACTAATAACAAAGCGAAAACACATGGAATGACATTGTTATAACATTGTAACATGAACACTTCTGCACAAAAACATGAACAATTCTGCATAAAAATATTATTAATCCAAAAAGTTTTCAAAAATGTCATTTTCTTGGCCAGAATACGTCAGAAGGTTTGTGTTATTTTTTAGGGAAAAAAAAATTGGGATCAGGAAAGGGATTCAAGGATCGTCCATAGAAATGTATGGGAGAGCGCCAGGTAACGACAGGTTAGACTTGGTGCTCTGCAAGACTGAACGCCGGCGCTGTACGCTGAGGCTGGGATAATGATGAATCGGACGCTACATGGCTTTGTTCTAGTCGCTCACCAGATTCGGCTTCATAAATGTGTAATTGCTGCCGTGTCCGGCATTCACCTGACGCTGTAGAGACACTACCTGTCGCTATTCCTTCGTGAATAAGGGGCGTACATAGCCCTGATGGGGCCCCATAGCAGTGCCCCCCACCAGCACCATCATCACTCGGGTCCACATCTGGAAGAGGTGCGACGTATACCGTAGCAAGCACGCACGCGGCAGGCGACGGAGATGTACGGCATGCGCAATGCAGTCGCTCATCCTGGATTGATGCCGGCGTGAAGGAAGGAGGCTGCAAGGATGGGTAAGTATGCATAGGGAGTGCATTCTACAGAGGCATTGGAGGCAGCTTGTGTCAGGCTCCCTTGTTCCATGGGCCCAGGGGCACGTGCTATCGCTGCCTCTATGCTATGTACGCCCCTGAATAAGATCTAGGTAGCAACTGATGGCACTCCCGAACAGATCACAGCTGACATCATACAGAGGAAAATCAGGACATATGGCTGTAGTTGATCGATCCTGCAAAATGTCAGGTATGGACAGCCACTCGCCTAGTAAACTGTTGGAATAGCTTTAAAGTGGACCAACACCCAGGATTTTGACTATCCTGGGTATTGGTCCACTTCCGCGGGGCACCCCGATCGTGGGTGAAACCCCCCAGAAAGCCCCGAAAACTCACCTGACCCCGCTCCCACGTGACTCGCTCGTCCAATCGCCGCTGACAGACAAGGAGAGGCAGCGACGGACAAGCTGAGCGCGCCTCCCGCGCGTACCTCTTACAGGGAGCGCGCCCGCGCCGGCCATTCACAAACGGCTGGCGCGGGTGCGCGCCCTGCTAGAGGGACGCGCGGGAGGCGGCGGCCCGCGCATGCGCCGCTGGAACGAGGATCAGGTAGGATTTTCGGGGATCTGGGGGGGTTTCACACGATCAGGGTGCCCCGCAGTCAGTGAGCTGATCGGTCTGGGAATCTTATAGATTCCCGGGCCGATCAGGGGAGGATGTTGGTCAACTTTAATACAACAACTGCATCCTGTATGTGACGGTCTGACTGTTATAGTATTGATAAAGTTAGTCAAATAAAAAACCTTTTATGCAGACCATATGACTGTATGCATAGTGTGTTTAAAAAGGAGCAAAACTCACCCTAGAGTCTATGAGATCAGGGATGCCCCGCTGTGTGAAACCCCCCAGGTTGCCCGAAAACTCACCTTCATCCTCAGTTCAACTGCTCACATGCGAGCAGCGGCCAAATCCCCGCTATCCCTTTAGCCAGCATGGGCACGCTCCCTGTTAGAACTGCTTGTATTAGACAAGCTCCTGGATGAAAGGGCTTAAAGGAGCAGTATCGCAAATTTTTCTTGGTGACTTATATTTAAATGGTACTTTGAATGTAGGTAAGTGTTGGAGTAAGAATTACAAATGTAGACAAAAATGATGTCTGTGTTGAGCAGCTGGAGACTAATAGCTCATGTTTATGTCTTCTGAGTGTCGGGACCAACACTCTGGCCTGTTCCACGCTGAGGAGAGGGGTGAAACAATGTATCAAAGTATCAGCTGTTCAGTGCTGGCAGCCGTCCAGCATAAGATAACAACATTGCAACATTGCCTGGCCAGAACTTATATATCTAAAACAGAGAGAAAAGCTCTAGAAGTCATTTAGCTAATTTTGACAGTTTTCCCTTCATGTTGGCTCTGCTGCAGAATCTTTCAGTTTACCATTTTCTCTCTCTTTTTTCAGCACATTTTTCCATATGATCTTTCTTTCAGCTTTGTGTGTTTTGAGCAAAGCCCAACCCAGGATTTTCACTATCTGGAGTTTTGTTTTGTGCCCCTAGGGGCATCCTGACTTGGGATGCCCTGATATGTGAAATACCCAAGTTCACCTTTCCCTGTCCCACAGCGCATGCGCGGGCTCTCATCCAATCAGCTCTGTTTGCACGCAGATGGGGAGCCTGAGCAGTAACCTTCCTGGCCGCCCGGCCTGTCTAAATGACTATCTGCGTGAGCGCGCCAGAAAAGTGGGGGGATCTGTGGTTATCCAGGGGTCGTTTCACACAGTGGGCATCCTGATTTAGAATGCCCAAGGGGGAAGGTCAATGGCCGGGTCTTATAGACTTCAGGGTTGGCCACTCAGGGTTTTGTTCCACTTTAATACCTTTAGATTTTCTGCACAGTTATTCAAAGAAGAATTTCAGTCGTTTTCAGTCAGTTTAGTTTATTTTGTATAGATTTTACACATTTGAGTCACCTGGTCTCATAACAAAAGCAGCACCTCACACACACACAGCCGTTACCACTGATTACAGTGTCAGCCTCTGAGGTAAAGTGTTGCTAGGAGACCAGTGGGCTAAATGAAGCGGCTCACTAAATACAACCCAGCAGATCCCCCTATTCAGCAAATGGACTGAGCCATTGTCATAATACAATTTAAAAGAGAGGCAGATATTTTTTCCTTTTTCTATCGCCAGATTATTTATACACATGTTAGAAGCTATTGTGTGGCTATTTAATTATTTATCTTTTTTAATGCAAATTTCGCGATACTGCTCCTTTAAGCGGATCCGAGCGCATGGATTGGACGAGCGGCCGTGTATGCGTCGTAGGACCCGGAAGAAGAAAGGGTGAGTTTGTTCAGGCGAGCTGGGGGGTTTCACAAAGCGGGTGGGCCACCCCCGATCGGGACAAGGACCAAAACCCAGTATAGTCAAAATCCTGGGTTTTGGTCAACTTTAACCTGCTAACAGAAAGGAGTGTCCTTAGGAGTCCTTAGAAAGGAGTGATCCATATTGAGATGTGTTGATGATGTATCCTGTTCACGTTTATGTTCCTGATTGTTGCTGAATAAACAGCCATTGTTCCTGCACACTGGAAAAGAGTTGTGTACAATCGGCTGCTAACATAAACCCTACTAGCCATGTGCGGCACCACAACAGCAAATGTGGTGCAAGAAGGGCGGAGTTGGGTAAATGCAACTGAATGTTATAGGTCATTCAGGGATGCTTGTTAAAGCTATGATGAGCGAGTTGACCTGTTTTTTTTTTAAGCGAACAACATCCCATTTAAATATTAATATCCTCTGTATCCCTCAGCACAGAGGCAGCACCTCTTGGATGGTCTTCTCTCCTTTTCCAGAAATAGATCTGACAATTTTAGTCCCAGATTGCCGGAGGTTGGAGCCACAGGACCACAAATTGCTGGATTGCATCATGACCCAGCACCCAGGATTTGAACGTGTAATTGTTCAAGTACCACAACGTCTAGTACTCTTTCATTGTGCATGAAAATCATCCCCGGGGACGTGACCTGGTGACATAGGATATAAAAACCCACTATATCAGGGTAAAAAAATGGTAATGTATTTTAATACCAGGGAGAGGACTGTCAGCGGTGAGATTGGCTAATTTGGTTTTGCACCACTGGTGGGGTTTGGTCTGCTTTAAAACAAAAATGGCTGTACTTACCTTACTCCTGCAGTAGAAACTCAAAAAGTGTGCCAAAGGTGTGCTGTCAGCATCTGCTGCCGTATGGGCAGCACTGTGTTAGCCAGGACCTCGGAGGAGAGAGATTTAGGGATACTGATTACTGATAGCTGCAAGATGAGTGGACAGTGTAGCCAGGCAGTGGGAAAAGCAAGCAGGATGCTCGGCTGCATAGCTCGAGGCATCACCAGTAGGAAGAGGGAGGTTGTGATGCCGCTGTATAGAGCCCTGGTGAGGCCACAGCTAGAATACTGTGTGCAGTTCTGGAGACCTTACCTGCAAAAATACATTATTCAAATAGAACGGGTCCAAAGGCCGGCAACAAAAATGGTGGAAGGACTTAAACTTAAAACTTATCAGGAGAGACTTAAAGAACTTAATTTGTACAGTCTGGAGGAAAGAAGGGAGAGGGGGGACATGATGGAGACCTTTATATATGTGAAAGGATTGAATAAGGTTCAGGAGGGAAGTGTTTTTAAGAAGAAACTTAATGATAGAACAAGGGGGCCCAACCTGAAGCTAGTCGGGGGGAAGATCAGGAGCAATGTTAGAAAATATTATTTTACAGAAAGAGTAGTAGATGCTTGGAACAAACTTCCAGCAGAGGTAGTTGAAAAATCAATAGTCACTGAATTTAAACATGCCTGGGATAAGCACACATCTATCCTAAGATAAAGAGTACATACAGTATACACATAAGGGCAGACTAGATGGACCGTATGGTCTCCTTCTGCCGTCACCCTTCTATGTTTCTATGTAAGAGAATCAGGACACGATCCTGCAGAAGGTCAGGTAAGTATAGACTTTGGGAGCAATTCAGCAACAGACACAAAAAGATCACTAGGGAGTAAAAAGTGCACTAGGTGAAAAATAAAATGGAAATGCAGTGTTGCTGAATCCCCCCCCCCGGCAGACAATGATAGTGTATGGCACGTTTCACCCATAAAAAAAGTATTGCACTTTTTATACCTGAAACACTCCTAGACGGGGCACCCCGATCGAGAAAAAGAAAGAAAGCCCTGAAAACTCGCCTTACCCCGCTCCCACGTGACCCGACGGAAAACGAGAGGCAGCGACGGACAAGCTGAGCGCGGTCCGCCGCCGCCTCCGCCTCCCGCGCGTCCCTCCTACAGGGAGGGTGCGCGCCCTGCTAGAGGGATGCGCGGGAGGCGGCGGCGCTGGTACGAGGTGAAGGTAGGATTTGTGGGGGTTCGGGGGGGTTTCACACCGATCGGGGTGCCCCGCAGTCAGGGAGCCGATAGATTCCCGGGCCGATCGGGGGAGGGTGTTGGTCCACTTTAAAGGGAGTGACTAAATGGTGTCTTACAGAGTTCCCTATGGGACAACAGAGCTTGCTCATCCCAAAGGCCTGGTCTTATTCTGATCTTCCGCTGTTTGTTGGTAGCTTCTTATATGGTTGGGGATATTGGACACTGCCTGCTAATAGCTGAAATCAATAGGATTCCTTATCCAGCAGACACCAGTCAGTGACGCTATCCAGCGATTATCCGATCCTTCCGGCACATGATATCTGCCATCATCACCCTGTAAGCCCAGCTGTCAGCATGACAGTGGCTGTAATCGTATAGATGTAGAATTTCCAGGACGCCATATATTGCAGGGGCAGCTGTTGAATGCTGGGGATGAAAGGATGCCGCAGGAAGCAGCGCCCTATAGCTATCAGGGGAGAACAATAGTGGTTATCAAGCAGAATCAAGTGGCATCTGTTGGCTTTCACTAGATGACAATGTGACTGAACTGGCGCCATCCACAGGACAGTTCTCACCCATTACTTCTGGCAACCACCTGACTTCCCTGATGGTAAGGGGGATTTACAAGTTTCTAGGATTTACAAAGTTACACGTTTCGGCTGAAGCTAGATTCAACCCAGATCTCGCCAATTTGGGCCGATTCGCCCCCATACCCGGATACCTGAAAGATCAGGGGGAAAGTATCCATTATGCCACTCGCCAATGCTGGCAGATGGCATAAAGACCATCACTACCCTGTGAACTGGTATAGGGGTCCCTTGAACCGCTTATCAGTTTACAAATAGTTTTAAAATAATAAAGAAAAAGACCTTGCAGTCACCATGTCTTGTTTTATTTGTCATCTTACTGGCGATCCCAAAGTGCAAGCGTGGACTCTACCCCAATCAGCTTTTTATGCCATGCAAAGTTTGGAGCGGCAAAGAAAGCTGAATGGAGTCGGGGAGGCCGATTCATTAATAGCGCCAGGTAGCGACAGATGAGCGACTGTAGCAGTATTTTCACAGCGCCCGCTAGTAGTCGCTGTGCTTGGCCGTTGTTCGGCTGTTGACAGCGACTCAGTCGGTGTGCGGTAATGTTGAATATTGGGTGAGGAGTCGCTATTTGACAGGTTCCGCGCTGTATGGGACCGCATGATAGCGACTGGCCATAGCGAACGGCTCCCACCATATTCACTAACAAATCACGCTCAAAAAATTCTCGCGCCGTGAAATGCATGTTTAAACCCCAGAGCGCTGGTGGCGATGGGTTAAAAGTAGTTTTTTAACCCCCAAACAACCATATTTTTTGTAACCAAAAAAAAACAAGTTTATAAAAACACTTTGGAATATGAATACATTAATATCAGACCTGTAATATCAATTCTGCACAAATTTTTTTTTTATTTTTTTTTTCCTTAAAAAAAATATCTAACATGGCAGAAGTGGTAACAGAAATTTTCACATAAAAAAAAAAAAAAAAAAAATTATTAACAATTAATTATGAATAATTAAAGATTGTTCCATTGAAATGCATTGGAGAGCGCCAGGTAGCGAGAGGTCATACCTGTCGCTGTTCAAGGTCGGACGCTGGTGCTGTGGGCTGAGGCTGGAATAATGTTGAATGAGTCGCTATATGGCGCTATCTCAGTCGCTAAGCAGGATCGGCTTGATAAATGTGTGATTGTGGTGGGGAGCCGGCGTTCTCGTGGCGGTGACCGTCATTACCGGTCGCTCACCAGTCGCTACCTGTCGCTACTCCTTCATAAATAAGGGCCTGAGTGTCGGAACCTCCCCGAAAAACCGCTTGACTCCTGCTGTGCATACCCACGCTAGCCATTCATTATATCACCTGTAGAAATTATTTCTCTTATTTTCCGCTCCAGGCCGCCACAAGTATGATACGTATGGGTTAATGCAAGGCCTACATATTCCTCCTGCAGCACACTCCCACTCCAGTCATTGAAAACCTGCCGCTAGGGAGGAAAATCCCTACTGATTAATTGCCAGATTCTAATAAAAAGATTTTAATCATCCTTCTCTTTTTTTATGCTTACTCACACAGCACTCAAAAAATATATACATATATATATGCAGGGAAGCCATCAGGGCTGGATGCTGCAAAGAGGGGGACCCCAGCCAGATGGCCCTGACGGCAGCCCTAACCTGGGACCTGCTGGCTGCTAAAAATTGCTGACACCTCGGATGGTGAATGAGGGCGCCTGCCCCCAACTGGAACCTATACAGTTGTTAAAGTTATATTTGTTAAATTAGGCCACGCCCCCTCATTGAGGGATGGATAGGAGATAGAATGTAACAGTTAAAACAATAAAAACACTTTAAATAGGCAAATGAATCATTTATTGATGCAGATCTGCATGTTACACCCCAAAGAGGGACAAATGAGAACAACGAGGGACAGGGGGACATGGACTCAGAAAAGGTACACTCCCTCCAAATCAGAGACACTTAAGAGGTTAAGCCTATATGTGGTGGCTGGGCCGCTAGTTCCCCTGCAAAAATTCCTATGTGTGCGCAAGCATACCAATGGTCATCTATGCACAACCCCCCTCCAAAAAAAATAGATATATGTACAGTATATATGAAGGGCTACCATCAGGAGATTTTGGGCCCCATACACCAACAGTGTCTGGGCCCCCCTTATAACCTGTCCGTGCAGTGAGACAAACAAAATCAGTAAGTGCACATGTGCCCGAAGTGGTGGGCTGCCAAAATCATGGCATCCGGAGAGCAGTTGGGGGGTTATGAGCCTTGCTCAAGAGCATTTTAGTCATGTCCAGGCTGGAATACATACAACCCTCTGGTTTCAAGATTGATTCCTTAAAGTGGACCAACACCCACCCCTGATCGGCCCGAGAATCTATAAGATTCCCGGGCCGATCAGCTCCCTCCCCGCGGGACAGAAAGCCCCTAAAATCTTACCTTTTAGGCGATGGATAAGCCGCTGCCGCCTCCCTATCGGGGTACCCCGCGGAAGTGGACCAACACCCAGGATAGTGAAAATCCTGGGTGTTGGTCCACTTTAACACTAGGCCATGACTGCCCTTTATATGGATGGAAATCTAATATAGGGAATACAACAGACAGGACGGGTGTGGTGACCTGGACAGGTGAGGTATTTCCAGAATCGTATTTTCTCTCTTTTCCACTCCAGGTCATCACAAATATGAAACTGACTGATAAAAAGGGCCTAAATGGGAACCTGGGAACTACAGACCGATACGGGTAACATCAGTGATGGGCAAGCTGTTTGAAGGTTTTCTAAGAGATGCTATCCTGGAGTATCTCGGTGAAAGTTTCCCTATTACTCTGTATCAGCATGGATGACACCATTTTCTGTTGCAGTCACGCCTATGGCCGAGTGTTACTCCGTGTGTATCGTATTTGTGACCACCTGGAGTGAAAGCAAGAATAATGCTTTGGTGAGATCCAAAATGGGGACCCACATGAACTTCATCCGAACCAAACGGAGCCCTATTTGAGCAAGAACAACCTTGCTTTCTTTTGTAACTTGCTAAACACCTTCATTACTATACATGGGGCCCCCGGGCCTGACCACTTCACTTGTCAGATAAGATCATCGGATTTCGATGTTCTCTAACAGTTTACATTTGTTATGAACATTTTGTGATATGGCTCCTTGTCCTCTTTATTCCCTATCAGGTTCTCCATATGGAATACGTGCCAGGAAAGTAATTCTGCACACTTTGGGAAATCTGTTCTCCAAACACATGTAAGTTCTGGCTCAGCGATATGGGAGATACAGTTTAAAAAGTGCTGTAACGGAGCAGCCAGCGATAGAATATAATGTAACCATTAATTCTACATTAATGGAGTCACGCTTTGATAAGTCAAAGTCAGAAATGCCTGAAAAGCTATTGAGGTTAAGTGCGAATAAATATTATGTTCTCTCACATTATATATCACTAACAGTAGCAATGGAGCTGCACAGGGCTTTCCTTTGAAACTGCTCAGGGCTCTTAACACAAGTCTTCGTCTATGCTTATTAAATGTATATATCACAGCTGCTACATTTCAAAGTGAAAGCAGAACAAAACCCGGGAATTAGACTTCCCCGGGTTTTGTTCCATTCCCCAGGGGCATCCCGAATTGGGATGCGCTGATGTGTAAACCCCCCCATAACACCACTTTTCACTCACCTCTTCCTGGTTCCAACAGCGAATGCCCAATCTCTTGTCCAATGAGAGCCATCTGCCGTGACTATCATTGGGCAATTGGCTCTCATTAAAGTGGACCAACACCCCGGGCCGATCAGATCCCTCCCCGCGGGGCATCCGAAATCAGGATGTCCCGCCGGGTGAAACCCCCCAGGAAGCCCACAATCCTACCTTTTCCAAGTCCCAGCGGTGCATGCGCGTCCGCCGCCGCCTTCTCCCGTGCGTCCCTCTAGCAGGGCGTGCTCCCGTGCCGGCCGTTTGTGAATGGCCGGCGCGGGTGCGCTCCCTGTAAGAGGGACGCGCGGGAGGCGGCGGCGGACGCGCTCTGCTTGTCCGGCGCTGCCTCTCGCTTGTCCGTCGGCGGGGATTGGCTGCAGCGGTCACGTGGGAATGGGGTGAGATGAGTTTTCGGTGCTTTCTAGGGGGTTTCACACAGCGGGGCACCCCCGATCGGGGTGCCCCACCGAAGTGGACCAAAACCCAGGATAGTCAAAATCCTGGGTGTTGATCCACTTGAACTAAAATGGGGAGCATGCGCTGCTGGATCCCCCATGTAGCGGGCGCGTGCCTGGTCATTGGCACGGGCTCTGAGGAGTGAGGTGGGTTCTTGGACCTAGGGTAGGGAGACCCAGGTTGGTGTTGCATGTGTGGAGTGGAGGTGCACTTACTGATTCAGTCAACGCTGGTCTCCATTGATGACACTCCTTGGTGTAAACAACAGGGTCTTTATCTGAAAGCTTCCATCCATGTCAAACAGCATAATTCAGTTACAGGCAACATCCATTGGTTACAGCAAACAGTTACAATCCACAGGTTTCTTCCATGGCAGTTACTCAGCTCCTCCACTACATTAACACTTCCCCTCTTCAAGTGTGGTCTTAACATAGAACACTCTAGAAGGGTTGGGTTTTCCCTTATATAACCTCTGTAATGTTGCCTTAACAAACTATGTTGCGAGGCCCAACCAATGGCAGGGCAGGTAATGTTGCCAATGCCACCTGGCTAAGTCTCTATTTATCTTAATTAAGAGGAACGCTAGACTATTTAATATTAGTTAGGTTCATTTCTTAGGCAACACTGCCATCATGTGGATTTCTGATGTAATGATCCCCAAGTTATGCATCTAACTGGTTTAGCTAGGATTATTTAAAGTGTCTAACACTATCAGGGATTATTCCACTGACAGGGCTCTAATGTTTTCTATGTGTAGTGTTGCCCATGGTTTCCACCTGTCACATCCGCATCCCCGGCAACATGTGCACTCCTGTCCCAGCCTATCTGAATGGCTGGGGTGGCTGGAGCCTGTATAGACTGTGTGTTCTGGTTAACGTTATTGAATAGCTGCTCTGTTATTATCTACAGTATCTTGGTGCAACACAGCTCCCCCAGCTGAACATACTTGGATTTCTATATATATGAATGTATCCTTTTTACTGGAGATATAATATACCCTGCATACTCGATTTATTGTGTGTATATATGTATATAAAAATTAATTGTCTGTAGATTTCATGTAATCACTATCTCCTTTGAAATATACATTTTTGCAAATCATCACTATTTGGTGTGCGCCTACCTATATGTTTATCTACTGACCCAGACAATACAAAAGGTCCAAGACTAACAGAGTTTCTGGTTTGTTTGGCATGTTATGTACCGTAAGTTTTTTAGTTTAGTCTCTATTCAGTAAGTTTAAGTTGCTATGTAGTTAATACAAAGTTTATACTATGCAACAACCCTCTCTGGAGCCCAAGAATGACTTCCTCTGGTGGACTTCAAGAATAATTTTCTCTGGTGGGCCCCAAAAATCGTTTCCTCGTGTGGGCCCCAAGAATGATTTCCCCTGGTGGACCCCAATATTTTTTTCCTCTGGTGACCACAATAATGATTTCCTCTGGTGGGCCCCAAGAATGATTTCCCCTGGTGGACCCCAATATTTTTTTCCTCTGGTGACCACAATAATGATTTCCTCTGCTGGGCCCCAAGAATGGTTTCCTCTGGTGGGTCCCAAGAATGGTTTTCGCTGGTGACCCCAAGAATGATTTCCTCTGCTGGGCCCCAAGAATGATTTCCTCTGGTGAACCCAAGTATGATTTTCTCTGGTGAACCCAAGAATGATTTTCTCTGGTGACCCCAAGAATGATTTCCTTTGGTGGACCCCAATAATTTTTTCCTCTGGTGACCACAATAATGATTTCCTCTGGTGGATCCTAAGAATGTTTTCCTCTGCTGGGCCCCAAGAATGGTTTCCTCTGGTGGGTCCCAAGAATGGTTTCCTCTGGTGACCCCAAGAATGATTTCCTCTGCTGGGCCCCAAGAATGATTTCCTCTGGAGAACCCAAGAATGATTTCCTCTGGTGAACCCAAGAATGATTTTCTCTGGTGACCCCAGTAATTATTTCCTCTGGTGGCCCCAAGAATGATTTTCTCTGGTGACCCCAGTAATTATTTCCTCTGGTGGCCCCAAGAATGATTTTCTCTGGTGACCCCAGTAATTATTTCCTCTGGTGGCCCCAAGAATGATTTTCTCTGGTGACCTCAGTAATTATTTTCTCTGGTGGCCCCAAGAATTATTTTCTCTGATGGGTGAGATAAATGAGGGGATGTCATTACAAGAAATGCAGAAAACAGAATCAGGCCGGAGCGTTACGTCAGTGGCTAAGCGATTGTTCGGCTCCAGTGCCCTCTTATGACCAGGCTCTGTCATATGGCTTTAGGGCAAGCATGCGGACAACTGAAAATATCAGCTCTATCTTCCTGCATGCCGTCATGGCCATGTGAGCGTCTTCAATGACTCCTTTGTGAAAGCTGTGTGTGTCATTTCTGAGGAACATTTCTTTATGGTATCCAAGAAGAAAACGCATTTCGCATGCAAAATCAGCAATGAAAAACACTTACCATGATGCATTCTGTTATGTGACCCCCCTCAAAAGCAACTTTTGGGATGCCCCTGTGTTTGAAATGTGTCCTGTGTGTGAACTGTGTAAAACAAGCCATTTCAAAGGATCTCAAAATCTCTCATGTCTATGTAAGTCGCTTGCTTCTCTTAGATTTCAGGGTATGGCTGAGCTGGAAAAGGGGTGGCCGTCGTCCAGTTTGCTCTGCTGTGGCCAGAGACACTGTGGCTTGCAGTGCTTGCTTGCGCAGAGAGCACCAAGGGAAAGGAGTGCAAGCTTTGGAGCACTGCCACAGTCATGGCGGAATTACGAGGGCCACAGGCCAACACCACTTGTCCTGCAAAGGGGGCCTCCACCAACCTTTGGGTTATGGTCTGGCCCAGGAGGCTTTTCAGTCTTTGGTCTCATGGGCCAATGCCGGCAATGAAGCTGTTGGCGGCAGTGGGGCCCTCCACGCCTGGGCAAGCCTTTTTTTTGTTTTTGCAAAACTGCAGCCAAAGCCACCACAGGGCAGGACCGAGAGTCTAGAGCAGCAAAGCCGCCGTCAGCAACGCTACAGTGATGAGTGCGTGCAGAGCTGTTATTCTGTCTCACCCGAATGGCAGTAAATGGAATCCTGTAGACAGCTCCACGTTCCTTGTGTGTGTCTGTGATGGATGTTTTCTTTACTCCATAAGGCTTGGCAGATAGCTTACTCGGTTGTTCTTGGATCACTTGGTTAAATTTCAAAAGCTTTATTTCGGTACAGAATCTTGTTACAGCAGACATGTACGTACAATACAGCAGGAAACTTATGGTGTAATCCATACAGCAACAACAGGTAAAAGTACTGTAGCTGCAGAGGGGAGCAGCAGGTGTGCACTGCTTGGATGCCAGATTAGAAATGGCAGAAAGGGAGGGGAAGAAGGGAGGAGTTACTTGCATCAGAGCAAGACTAAGGGAGCCTGGAAGGGACAAGGGGAATTAAAGGCACACTGCTGAGCCTATGCAAATAAACATATATTAAACTGTTACCCCAGGTAAAAAAAAATACACGTCATGGGACATGACAGCTGTCAATCCGTGGCCGCTCACTGCACATAAGCCACCAAGCACAGCCACTGGCAGCTCAATGCAGGGAACTGTTTTCTGCTGGAGCTGCTGGGCGACTACACTACCCCCCACCCAGAATGGCAAAGCAGGAGTTCTCAAGCAGCACGCACCCGCACAAGGGGGGCACAAGGGACTTGATCTGATGTTCCAGTAAGTAGGCGGGTGCCAGACAACCACCAATCAGTTACTTGGCTGGACTATTATTTTAAAGAAAAAAAAAATATTGTATCTGGGGCCTCCACCAGAATTTGTGCCCAGGGGCCTCCACCACACTTTATTCGGCCCAGGCCACAGCTTCTACTCTGCACTGTGGGAAATAGAAGAGAGGCCCATGGGACAGGCATAAGGTAAGCTGCTTGTTGCCAAACGCTCCCGCCAAAGCCATTCAGCCATTTAATAGCCATTTGTTCCGCTTTACCCCCCTATCTTTCAATCTTATCACTTCTCGAAAAACTGGGCACTATGCTTAGTACTTACTCTTTGTGACCCAACCTCCTGTCTCCACCACCCTTCTTATAGCACTTGTTCACATCTGTCCAGCATCGCATGCATTTCTGCGTTCATGGCAGACGCAGGGGTACTGCAAATAAAACCCATCAATGGCACCTCTATGACACCTTTCACACCACTCCGATGCGGCAGAGAGGATAGAACTTGCTCATAAAAAGTCCTGGCTGCTGCGCATTGGCTGCAAACGCATCCCATTAAAGTCTATGGGGATGCAAACGCGAACGTGTTTTTGCATGAGGTACAGCATGCGTTTTGCATTTGCAGTCCCATCGATTTTAATGGGATTCAATACACAGGACGGCAGAGCATAGGAACGGAGAGAGGAATTTTTAAAAAATGCAGACGCAAGCTCGAGCGTGAATGCAAACAAACGCAAATGCGACCAGGTGTGAACATAACCTTAGATTGTAAGCTCCTAATATACTCCTGCATCTACGTGTCTTGTTACACTTCTGTTACTTCTGAATCATAAAGGGTCACTCCGGCTCCTTCCTGCAAAATAAACAAAACTCTCGCCTTGTCCCCTCTAATTAGGGATTATGCTGATTATGGTAATAAAAGAAGACACTCACCTTCACCCTCAATCCAGCCATCGAAGTCAGCTGCAACACCAAACGCCCGCCACCATCTTCCTGGAAGTCCTGGCTTGCCGCTGGGAGCAGACTCTCTTTGCATCATGCGCGCTGACATGAATGGGCGGCAGGAGCGCACGCGATGCGTAGACTGCTGCGGCCGGCTGGGACTTCCGAGAAGATGGTAGCGACCGTTTGGTGCCGCAGCTGACTTCGATGGCTGGATTGAGGGTGAAGGTGAGTGTCTTTTTTTTTTAATTTTATTACATCAGCATAATTGCTATTTGAAGGGAGGTTATATTTATTTTGCAGGAACGGGCTGGAGTAGACCAAAAGCCACGGTCCCACGGCACTGGAATTTATAAGACCCCAGGGCCGCTTTATTCCCTCCCCCGGGGTATCCAGAATCGGGATGCCCCGCTGTGTGAAACACCCCCAGGTCGCCCAGAAACTACCCTTCTTTCCCAGTCCTATCCCTTTAGTAGGACGTGTGCCGGCGCTAGGCTTTTGTGACTTAGCCGATGTGGGCAGGTTTCCTGTTAGAGGGTAGCAGGGGATGCGCTGGCCTTGGACGAAAGCTTAGACGAAGGGACAGCAGCAGATCCGAGCACGCTGATTGGCCGAGAGGCAGTGCAGGCATCGTAGGACAGGGGAGAGGTGGTTCGTTCGAGGGACCTGGGGGGTTTCACACGGAGGGGGCACCCCCGATTGGGGTGCCAGGGGGCAAGGACCAAAACCCAGGATAGTCAAAATTATATACATTGTTATCATTGTTGTATTACAATTCTTTAACTTGTCTTATCCTCCTTTCATTTTCCCATTGCATGGCACGGCATGCTTCATGAAGTCATTACATCTGGGTATTCTGCCACAAGGTGGCGCAGTGCGCCGCAGAAGAGTTGTGGCTCCTCCCGGTACCATATAAAAACGGAATCACCATAGACTTATCCAGTTTTTCCTCTGCAGTGATTCTGCGAAGATAGAAGATGGCTCTCTATATTGCGCAGGTGAGCGGGGCAAACAAGCCTGCGGCCCTGCATGGCTATTTCCACCCGTTTCCGGACCCTCTGTGCCTCCCAGCCTCGGCTGACGGATCGGGGGATGGTAGAGGAGCACTAGGGTCAAGTGCTCAAGGATCGCTGCTCCAAGCCGCAGACCCTGTACCACAAAGGGTAGCAGGCCATAGGCTTTATGGTGTGCCTAATGAGGGATGCGGCGTTCCTGTCCTAGCTTCTGAGGGGGTTTTTGGGGACTGTTTACTTGTTCTGGCGTTTTCCGGGTGCTGGCCTATTGCGCCTTTCTTAATCACCATATGGAGGCTTCTGAGGATAGCGTGCTTGGGGGTCCTTCGGGGCAATACCGGCTGTGTTCCATGTGTGGGGTATCCCCTGTGTGTAACAGTGTCACGGTGTGCGTGCTGTGCGTCCAAGGCATAATTGCGGCCCAGGCTGGGCTGCTCGCTTCACTTCCCAGCTCTGCGCCCCCTTCGGCATCGCCTACCCCCCCCCGCGCCTGCATTTAGCCCCCAGTGAGGGGGATACTAGCAGGGGGACACAGTCTGATCTGGCACTTCGTGTGGCCAGTATTGAAAGGCAGCTTGCCAGGCCTGCTCCACGTAAGGCCTCTGCCAAGAAGCGGCACCTAGCTCCCGTGACATCCCTCTTTCCTGAGGAGGATGAGGGACCTGATACTTTTGTTGGCCTTTACCCCCTAGAGTAGAGGGAACTCTTTTTCAGGACTCTGGGTACCAGCAGGAGGGTTATGGCAGTGACCCTGGGTCTGTGTCTGGGGAGGACTCATGGTTCCCTGAGGACACTGATAGCCTGTTAACTCACATTTTTGAAATCTTGCACATTGTCCCCCCCCTGAGGTGGCTAAGAGGAAGCAGGGTGAGCTCTTTCGCTCTGATAAACAGCGCCTGGAGTTCCCTGAGCAGAGCCATTTCACAAATATGGTGCTCAAGGAGTGGGAACGTCCTAGTAGATTGCCCGCGGTGCCCAAGGGGTGGGATAGGAGGTATCCCTTTCCTGCCGACCTGGTCAAGTGATGGTCGTGTCCCCCTGACCTCGGTCATGCCTTCACCTGACACTACTACACTGCGGGACAGCGAGGACCAGCGAATGGATCAGCTGGCCTGCGATGCTTTTGCATGTGTGGGGGCTGGGCTGCGTCCGGTCTGCGCTGCTGCCATTACAGCTATTGCCCTTAAGAAACAGCTCAAGCGTCTCTTGGAGGGCGCTATGGCTGGTAACAGGAGGGAGGATTTTAGGTTCCTTTCACTTGCTTTTTTGCTGATTTTGTTGCCTTTGTCCTTACTGCCATGGATGATGCGGTACGGATGTGTAGTAGGACCTCTGCCCTTTTGGTGGCTATGTGCTGCTCTGTGTGGCTGCGTCGGTGGGCGGCTGATGTTGCCGCTAAGAAGGCTCTCACTGGGCTCCCCTTTACGGGGCTGTGGCTCTTTGGTGAGCGTCTGTATGTTTTAGCCAAGGATGGTAGGCTGCCTCAACGTAGGAGGCAGCCTCTGCCTTTTCGGGGGTCCTCCTCTTCCCTCCACTGCTTTCGTGCTCCCAGAGGAAGTCGTGGCTCCCTCTTCTCGGGTACCTGCAGGGATTCTTGGGGCCATGGCAGACCCCGTGGTCATCCCGGTCTCTCATGGGGCCCTAAGCCCAAACCTTCCCCCAAGCCCCCTCAGGCATGAGGAGGCGCCCTCACCCATACGGGAGGGGGGGCGGCTTCGGCTCTTTGCTCACATCTGGAAGCTTCTCGTCTCAGACCGGTGGATTCAGGAGGTGGTGTCCTCCGGTTACAAGATAGAGTTTGCAGCCTGGCCGCCCCCAAGATTCATCAGATCCCGGATGTCTCAAAACCTTCTGTCAGCTCAGGGTTTGCGCCTTGCGGTTCAACGTCTGTTGGAGTCAGGAGTCATTTGCCTGGTGCCTTCCCAGGAACAGGGTCGAGGGTTCTACTCCAATCTGTTCACGATCCCCAAAATGGACGGGTCCCTGAGGCCCATCCTGGACTTGAAGGGTCTCAACAAGTTTGTCAGGTTCAAGCATTTTCGCATGGAGACTACGCTCGGCGGTCAGTACCCTGCGCTCGGGCGACTTCATGACCTCAGTGGACATCAAGGATGCCTACCTTCACGTGCCAATCTTTCCAGGTCATCAGATATTTCTCAGGTTCGCTCTAGAGGATCAGCATTACCAGTTTGTGGCCTTACCGTTCGGTATCACCTCGGCCCCTCGGGTGTTCACCAAGGTGCTGGCGGGTGTGATGGCTCTGCTGCGGAATCAGGGCACTCACATCCTTCCTTACCTGGACGACATTCTGATTGCGGCTCAATTTCTTCTTCAGGCCGAGAAGGATACGCTGGTGGTGACCTCCACTCTCGAGTCCTTCAGCTGGGTGATCAACTATCCCAAGTCTTCAATGTCTTCGTCTATGAGGGGAGGTCCTTTCTGGGCACGACTCTGGATACCTCTCAGGTCAAGGTATTCCTGTCTCAGCAGAAGGTGGAGGGCCTTCAGAAGCAGGCACAGGCTCTGCTCTTGTGTCCCCATCCCTCCATCCGGCAAGGGATGCAGTTGGTGGGCCTGATGGTGTCCTGCTTCGAGGCGGTCCCCTTTGCTCAGTTTCACATGAGACCTCTTCAGTTGCAGCTCTTGTCAGTTTGGGATCAGGGACCCTGTGTCCCTGGATCAGGAGTTTGCTCTATCCCCCCTGGCCAGACAGTCCCTCTCTTGGTGGCTGGACTCAGGGAACCTTCTAGTGGGCAGGACTTTTCTGCCCCTGTGCTGGGAGACTGTCACCATGGATGCCAGTCTGACCGGTTGGGGGGGCTTTTGGAAGTCTCTGAAGTTCCAGGGTCGGTGGGGCCCCCCGGAGGCCCATGCTTCCATCAATGTCCTGGAACTGAGGGCGATCAGGTTGGTTCTGTCTCAGCTGACCAAACACCTTCGGGGTCGGGCTGTTCAGGTCCGCTCGGACAACCAGACGGCGGTTGCCTACATCAATCATCAGGGAGGGACACGGAGCAAGCGAGCCCTCAAGGAAGTGTCCCTGATCCTGTCTTGGGCGGAAGAGAATGTCCCCTGCATCTCGGCGGTTTACATTACGGGGGTGGAGAACCAGGAGGCAGACTCACTGAGCAGGGGGAAGTCTCGGCTGGGGGGATGGTCCCTCAGCAACAGGGTATTTCACTCCCTGTGTCACCGCTGGGGTCAGCCGGATGTGGACCTGTTTGCGTCCCGTCACAATCACAAGCTTCCCAGGTTTGTCTCCCTGTCACAGGACCCTCTGGCCTTCGCCACAGATGCGCTAGCAATGCCTTGGATGGAGTTTTGGCTCCTCTGTGTTCCCTCCATTCCCTCTGCTGGGCAGGGTGCTGCGCAAGATAGCCCAGGAGGGGGTACCAGCCGTCCTGGTGGCCGCCTGTTGACCAAGGAGGGTGTGGTTCGCAGAGGTCGTGCAGTTGGCAGTGGATCAGTATGCCCTGCCCAAGGATCCAGATCTGCTCACTCAGGGACAACTGTGCCATCCCAATTTACAAACGCTGGCTTTAGCGGCTTGGCTGCTGAAACCTCCATCTTGATGGATAAGGGTTCTGTTGTTGATACCATGATTGGGCTAGGAAGAAGTCCTCGTTTTCTATCCCCAGGATTCTGGAATTTTTGCAACATGGTTTGGATTTGGGCCTTCAACTTAGTACCCTCAAGGGACAGGTGTCAGCTCTGGCAATTTTGTTCCAAAGATCCTTTGCCAATCACTGGTTGGTTAAGACTTTTTTCCAGGGAGTTACTCATGTGCGTCCACCACGTAAGCCCATGCTACCAGTTTGGGACCTGAATCTGGTGTTGTCTGCTCTGCAGGGTCCTCCCTTTAAGCGTATCCGTGGGGCTGCCTTGCCCATTCTGACTCTTAAGGTGGCCTTTTTGGTGGCCATTACTTATGTCAGGCGAGTTTCTGAGCTGGCGGCGCTTTCTATTAAACCTTCTTATTTTGAAAGGCATCAGGATAAGGTGGTGTTTCGGCTTAAACCGGATTTCTTGCCTAAGGTTGTGTCTGCTTTTCATCTCAATCAGGACATTGTTTTACCTTCTTTGTGTCCTAACCCTGCTAATTCCAAGGAGCGGACCCTTCACTCTTTGGATGTTGTCAGGGCTCTGAAATTTTATTTGTTTGCTAGGAGTCTTTCAGGAAGTCTGATGCTCTTTTTGTTCTTCCTGCTGGACCTAGGAAGGGTGTGCCTCCTGCTAAATCCACTATCAGCAAGTGGATCCGTCAGGCGGTGGAGCAGGCCTATTCTGCCAGAGGGAAGGTTCCTCCTTTCAGGGTTACTGCTCATTCCACTCGTGCTATTCTGTTGCTATTCTGCTTCTGTTGAACAAGTTTGTAAGGCCGCTACTTGGTCTTCTGTTCATACTTTTTCCAAGTTTTACAAGGTTGATGTTAAGACCTCAGCTGATGCTGCTTTTGGCTGCGAGGTACTTCAGGCGGTAGTGGTTTAAACTGCCTGTTGTTACTCTTTTGGGATGCCACCCTACTTTATGGACACTGCTTTTGGATGTCCTAGATGTAATGACTTCATGAAGCAGGCCGTGCCATGCAATGGGAAAAAGACAATTCTGTGAATACTCACTTGTAGAATTGCTTTTACTATGCATGGCACGACCTGCTTCACCCCACCCTTGTTATCGTTATTATTGGTTGCCTCTTTATGGTGATTGTTCCAAGTTAGTTGGGGTTTTGTTACCTTTTTTACCTTTATTATCTCCCGGTTTCTTGAATAACTGCTTGTCAACACTGGATAAGTCTATGGTGATTCCGTTTTTATATGGTACCGGGAGGAGCCACAACTTTTCTGCAGTACACTGCGCCACCTTGTGGCGGAATAACCCAGATGTAATGACTTCATGAAGCAGGCCGTGCCATGCATGGCAAAAGCAATTCTACAGGTGAGTACTCACAGAATTGTCTTTTCTGCCTTGTACAGCGCCATAGTCTATGATGACACTCAATACACTTAATGACACTAAATAAACAATAATAATACTTTATCAAAATGTTTTTCAGACGTTGGGTGGTCTGCCTGTGCAATTAATGGGTCATGGGGCTTCTTTTGCGCCTGCAGTGACTCCTCTAGGTAACAATGCTGCCCTTTGGGTGGTGACCTGCAGACGTGGTTAGTAATCGGGCAGTTATGCTTTATCTTATCTCATTATAGATGGCCAGGATGACTCACACACATTTATTAGATTAAAGCGCAGCCACAAACAGGCGCCGAGAACAAACAGAGGGAGGTTCCACCTATTAGATGGAATCTGAAGTGAAAGGTCAATGGCTCAGGGATGAGGAAGAGCAGACAGATCCTCTGCACTGAAACAATGTTATTAATGTGAACCCGAAGCGTAAAGAATTGGCTGTGAGCATGACAGTGGGTATAGAAAGCAGATTCTCTAAGGAGGCCCAGCTATACTTACCTCTAGAGCAGGGTTCTCAACCTTTCTTCATCAAGGACATACCTCCTAAGTGTCCCTGATTTGGATGGACTGTCCCTCTTCTAAGTCCATGTCCCCCTGTCTCTCGTTCTCATTTGTCCCTCTTTGAGGTGTAACATGCAGATCAGCATCAATAAATTATTCATGTGCCTATTCAAATTGTTTATATTGTTGTGATTGTTACATCCTATCTCCTATCCATCTCTCAATGAGGGAGTGTGGATTCATTTAACAAATGTCCCTCTTTCCCACCCTGAAAAGTTGGGAGGTATGCAAGTACTGCCAGTGTGCTGCGCAGTGGTGTAACTAAATGTGACGGGGCCCGGTCATGGCCCATACAGTATACTTTTTTTCTGTTTTTTAACTCAGTTGGATGCAGAAAGACAACTAAAGACTGAAACAGCAGAGTGCTTCCTTTATCTAAATGATGCCAAGTGAGCACAAATGAAAGATAAGGTAAAGGAGCATCAATGATGGGGCCCCCCCCCCCTTACCTTATAGTTATGCACCCAGGGGTCCTGGTCCACAGGGACACTAGATGCCCAGCTTTTCCTAGCAGAGCGCCATCTGGTGGGGGACAGGAAATACTGTAGCTACACACATTTGGCCGCCACACCTCCTCCAATAGGAGAAAAGCATAGCTGAATTGTATAGTTATTTCCCTATTTGGCTTACTAAGGATCTTTAAAGTGGACATCCAATCCAAAGTATCTTTAGGTCCCTTTTAAATCAAATCTAAGAGCAGCCAGCATGGGTTAAAGTGAAAATAAAATCCAAGATCCACATGGTGAAAATCCAGGGTTTTAGTCCTTGCCCCTAACCGGGGGGTTTCACACAGTGGGGCATCCCAAATCAGGCACAACTCACCTTTCCCCAGTCCCACGTCACAGGGAGCAAGACGTAGAAGCGGACGCCAAAGTGAATGCTGGGCGATCTGAGGGGCTCATATAGCGAGGAATCCCTAAATTGGGATGCCCCAGAGTTGCTTGACAGGCTGCCCCTGGAGTCTTTTAGGGCGGCCAGAATCGGTGGTTGGCCCACTATAATACTTAAATCTTTTAACAAAATGGGTGCAGTTTCCTGCACGGGGCCATACTGATTGCCAATTCCCCCCACACAGACAATAGGGTTGATTCAGAGCCCCTTTCTCGCCTTTTTCTTGCGTAATATTTCCCCTCGCCTGATTCAGCAAAGCCTTTTTTCTGCGAGAACTTTAGTGTGAAATGTTTTCATTTTTGCATGATTTTTCGTTTGGTAGCAAGACCTCCATAAAAATGATGAGAAAGGGGCTCTGAATCAACCCTAATATAACACCAAAATAAGGTTCACTGCAAGCATGATGAATGCGGAGAGAACTTTTGTGGGATTGTGCAAACAGGAGCGTGTTCTCCTTTATTTGAAGCGGACTAAAACCCATCCCCCGCATCCCATAGGCAGTACCTCTTGTAAAGTTTCGTCAGCCTGTCTTTTCCTAGCAATAGTCTTGAAGTCCCTGATTTGTCAGGAACAGCAATAACTATAGGTGTAACTATAAGGAGTGAAGGGGGTTGCAACAGAACTGGAGCCCAAAAGGTAAAGGGGGGGGGGGCCATCATTGTTGCTGTCAGGAACAGCGATTGGCAGATTAAATTGCGATCCAGCGCCCGGGATTTGGACATGCTGCTGCTTAAATCTTGTGATGCGGGGTTCTCTTTGATCATATATGAAATGCCTGTCCCTGGGGTCGCCATCTGATGACATAGAAGCATGGAAACAGAATGAAAAAAAACGGGGCGTCCAATCAGGAGTGGGCTTATTTCTGGGGCCCCATGCAAAATTGTGTCTGGGGACCCTAATCAAAGACAATTTTTGTATAGTGAAATCAATTTTTAATACACCTTGTTGGGGATGTAGCTGCAGCCTGTGCATGCACTGTGGGAGCGCCAGCAAACCCAGGGGGTTTCACACAGAGGGTCATCTGACATTGTCCGCCCATGGCATAGGAAATAGAAACATAGAAGGGTGACGGCAGAAGGAGACCATACGCTCCATCTAGTCTGCCCTTATGTCTATACTGTATGTTCTCTTTATATTAGGATAGATGTGTGCTTATCCCAGGCAGGTTTAAATTCAGTGACTGTTGATTTTTCAACTACCTCTGCTGGAAATTTGTTCCAAGCATCTGCTACTCTTTCTGTAAAATAATATTTTCTAACATTGCTCCTGATCTTCCCCCCGACTAGCTTCAGGTTGGGCCCCCTTGTTCTATCATTAAGCTTCTTCTTAAAAACACTTCCCTCCTGAACCTTATTCAATCCTTTCACATATTTAAAGGTCTCAATCATGTCCCCCCTCTCCCTTCTTTCCTCCAGACTGTACAAATTAAGTTCTTTAAGTCTCTCCTGATAAGTTTTAAGTTTAAGTCCTTCCACCATTTTCGTTGCCGGCCTTTGGACCCGTTCTATTTGAATAATGTCTTTTTGCAGGTAAGGTCTCCAGAACTGCACACAGTATTCTAGCTGTGGCCTCACCAGGGCTCTATACAGCGGCATCACAACCTCCCTCTTCCTACTGGTGATGCCTCGAGCTATGCAGCCGAGCATCCTGCTTGCTTTTCCCACTGCTTGGCTACACTGTCCACTCATCTTGCAGCTTTCAGTAATCAGTATCCCTAAATCTCTCTCCTCCGAGGTCCTGGATAACACAGTGCTGCCCATACGGTACTCAGAGCAGGGATTCCTTCTACCCAAGTGCAGGATTTTACATTTAGAGACATTAAACTCTAGTCTCCACAGTTTTGACCATCTATCCAGTAAAGCTAAATAATTTTCCATGTTGCAGACACCTCCAGGAATATCCACCCTATTACTAACCTTTGTATCATCAGCAAACAGACAAACTTTTCCTACCAAGCCTTCTCCTATGTCACTTACAAATATATTAAAAAGAATGGGGCCCAGGACAGAGCCTTGCGGCACACCACTTGTAACTCGCCTTTGTTCAGATTGCACACCATTAACAACAACTCTCTGGTACTGATCTTTCAGCCAACTGGAAATCCACTGAACTATCCAGGGATTGAGTCCTACCTTCAATAACTTATCTATGAGCTCCTTATGTGGTACAGTGTCAAAGGCTTTGCTAAAATCCAGATAGGCGATATCCACAGCACCACCTTCATCTAACACTTTAGTGACATTCCCCTCGATTCAAAGAGCAAAAGTTAATTGATTTCGGATCGAGAATCGTAAGTTTGGGTGGGTGTTAGTCATTTTTTCCTGTTTTTTTGGCCATTCCCGACTCGCACGAGCCTACGTACGAATGCGTATATGCTCTTACGATCAGCGGCAGTGCGTTCGTAAATTTTAGGATCAAAACGTAAAACTTAGGATCAAATCCTAAAACTTACGATCAAAACGTAAAACTTAGGATAATTGGATGTGTTTAGGTGTGATTCAGAGAAACCTCTAAACGCGTTTTAAAAGAAAGCCACAGCCGACACCTTTTAGCAGCCGGATTGCTGTTCGTGAACAGGTTTTTTGGCTATGTGGAGGAGTCTGCGCGTCTTGTGCTCCAATGAACTGCATGTATCAGCATGGCCGAGGCCATTAATTGTATGGCAATGCATGCCTGATTTAATACATTTCCATGTATGCCTTATAAAAGCATTTTAATGTGGACCTTAATTAGTCCTTTGCATGTAAACCTTTATTTTGCAATATATTTGCGTTAATTAAAGAAACTTATGTCCTTTGTTATTTATTTTAAAATTGATGTACTAGAATAATATTTTTAGATAGCATTTATTGGTGTAGTTGTTTACCTTTGCTTTGGTTAATTATTTAAGCACATCTTTGGTCAGATGCATCACACTTACTGAGGAGAGGAGAGCGGGATAAAGTGCAGGATGTGGGTTACTGCTGTATTTTGCCCCCAGAGCTGGGGGCACGGACAGTCACAAGGCCCTTTCTGTTTGCAGGCTGCCCGAGAATACCTGAGTCGCCATCTTGGCTGTTTCTAGACTCATAACATGCAGAAGTTGCTGGGTGTTTTTTAATATTTGAGAGCAATCTGTATGTAGAGGGTGTGGGTAACCACACACAAAAAATTTAAGTTGTACCATTTGAAGCCAAAATATTAAAATTAAAACAACAAGTAAAAAATGCAAGTTAACTAAAAATTAAACAAAGTAAGATTTTATTATGCAAATGCATTCATTAATGGTTGGTTTCTACAAAATGAATGAAATAAAGAAAAATAAGACCAAATATTTAGAATGCACTTTAATGAGGTAAGTTTGTAGTGCGCAGCCGCAAGATCAGAAGGATTTACGTCCAGACAAAAAAGGAAAAAGGGCAAAACCAATGTTGCAACCTGAGAAATGAAACGGAAAATTCAGGATGGAAACTGACATAGGTCTGATTCCCGAACTGCCATACGAACGGACGTACATTTTAGGATAGAAACGTATTTGCTTATAGAATCACTCGCAAGTTCATACGAACGCACGAGCGTTCGGGAAAAATAGGATGATCGGCACCCAAATCAAAGCTGTTACATGTTTCTTTGAATCAACCCAATTGTCAAAGAAATCAATAAGATTGGTCTGACATGATCGGCCCTCAGTAAAGCCGTGCTGTTTTGGGTCCAATAGGTCATTAATTTTTAGATGGGAAATTATCTGTTTTTTTAAGAGTGTTTCCATTAATTTGACCACTATATATGTTAAACTAACTGGCCTGTAATTACTGGCTTCTTCTCTACTCCCCTTTTTATGGATTGGTACGACATTGGCCATTCTCCAATCATCTGGAACCTCACCAGTTGAAAGGGAATGGTTAAGTAAATCAGTCAGAGGGGCTGCAATCACAAACCTAAGTTCCCTTAGAACTCTGGGGTGGATTCCATCTGGACCCATCGCCTTACTTACTTTTAGATGTGCCAGCTCAGATAGGACATCAGCCTCCAGAAACTCCGGAGCTGTGCCCTCCCAGCGGGATGCTGTGCTATGGCCATGCCTGCTACTATCTGAAAATACTGAACAAAAGTAGCGCTTCAGATGGTCAGCCACAGCCTTATCTCCATCAATATATTTATTTTCCCTATTTCTATCGTCCGGGAATTGCCCATGTGGCCGTCCAATTTCCACTCCCTATGGCATCCCAAACTAGGAGAAGTGCAGATGAGCACTGTTTGTTCTCTTGGTCCGGTTTAAGTCAATTTTGACTGTTGGTCCACTTTAACCCTCAACCGCCACAACCCGCCTGCCTGCTGGGTTTCGTTATTTTTTTTTTTTAAACAAAAAGTTGCCACTGATCTGACCCTGCCACTGGGGACCCCCTGGCATGTGAGGGCCCCATGCATTTGCATAGTATGCGTGGTGGTTAAGCACGCCACTGCATTTAATATGTCAGGGTAAGCAAAAATTCTATTTATTTTTCTACTACTAGGGAGAGGAGCATCGGCGAAGAAATTGACTAATTGCACCACTGGTGGGTCCATTTTAACCCCCTAAATTAGGCTTATCATTGGAGGAGGGGCAGGTGGGTATTTTTGGGAGTTGAGCTTGTGGGGGGGGGGGGGAGCTATGCCTATGCTATGTCATGTCAGTCATGAGCAGTGGTATCGATTTAATGTGGACCAAAACTCAGCATTTTGACTATTCTGGGTTTTGGTCCCAGTTTTGGATGCCCCGCTGTGTGAACCCCCCTTGATCGCACAGAAAACTCACCTTCTCCTCAGTCCAGTGGTGCAAATGTGGGCTCTTGTACAATCAGTGTATGCCGTGCATATTAAAGAGGAACAACACACATGAATTTGACTTTCCTGTGTGTTCATCTCCCCAATTGTGATGCCCTGCTATGTGTACCCCCCCAGGTCGCCCCATTTCACTCACCTTCCTGCTGCTCCCATGTTGCAGACTCAGGCGAGAGCGAGTGCGCTGATTGGCTGAGCAGCTCGCACAGCCAATCGGCATGCTCGCTGTCACTCTGCTCTCTTTGTCGCGAGGATGGCTAAGCCGCCTGGGCGGTGCCAAAGTGAGCTGAGCGGTGCCGCCAGCCACATCCCCCGCCCATCTGCCAGCTGTGGCATGACCTCGTCGCCCAGTTAGGAAGGTTGGGTGCGCGCACATGGCTAGGGGTGAGCGGGGATGCGCCTGGAACACACAGACGCGGCAAGGGCTCCGGGAGAGGGTGATTGTTCCGGGGGGTTTCACACAGCAGGGCATCCCAATTCGGGATGCCCCAAGGACTGGAACTTGGGAGGCCCTGGAGTCTTTTGGACTCCAGGGCCTCCGACGTTCCTCTTTAATGACAGGTATACTTCTCTGTTTGGATACAAAGTTCAGCAATAGTTAGTGGAAACAGCCACATTCCCAGTTTCCCTTTGGACGTGGACGTGCTCCTACCCCAAAGCTTATCCCAGTGATGCTGGGGTTGCAGCCGGCAATGTTTACATTGCTGTGGGAGCCAGGGCTAAGGTGACTTTTGTGGCGACCGGGATGGGGGGTTCACACAGCGTGGCATCCCCATTTGGGATACCCCAGAGGAAAGGCCAGGGGCAGGCCCTGGAGTCATTTAGAATTTGTTCCCCTTTAAAAACTACATTAAATCACAATGTGGGTCCACGTTGTAAAGCCCACTTCCTGTTTGCGGGGTGAGGCCTACACATTGTTTTATCACCCCTGAATCTTGACGCACAGCTATGATGTGAGGAGAGGTTTTGCTCAATTACCGGCCTTAGCGTAGGAAACCAAAGACAGGAGCAATTAAACGTTCCGCTCTAATGTTACTTCCTCTTCGCAGCTCCATTTCACAGCCCGCCAGAGGCGTCCCTGCCTTTTAAATGAGGGTTTCCATGGTTACAAATAAAATCAGGGAGCGGATTTAGGGATGGAGAAGGGAGTAGAATGGAGATTACGTTAAGGAGCAGTAATGTTGTTCTTGCACAGTAATCTCTGATTACCAAAAGCTTTCAGGGGCGGCAACTGGCCGAGGAACAGGAGGGGGTTACTTCATTAGAAAAAGCTTTCAGGGCCCTGACACAACACCCTATTAGTTCCACTGTACTCACCTCACCCCTCCTTATCTGAGACATTGTTACCAGTAGGGTTTAGAGGTCTGGTCTCTGGTTTAGTGACGGTATAACTATGCTATGTAACCCTGGTGAACCACAAGTGCGAAAGGTGCAGCCTCCGCTCCATGACACATCCATAGAATATCTCCTGTACACTCAAGAATTGACTGCATTTGTAAACGAGTAAAGTGAGCCAAAACCGGCCTCAGAATCTAAAAGACTGCATTTGTTAAAGTGGACCAAAACCCAGTATTTTGACAACCCGTGTTTTTTGTTCCTTGCCTCCGGGGTGCCCCGTTGTGTAAAACCCCCCAGATCGCCGAAACCAACTCACCTCTTCCCGTTCCTACGGCGCATGCGCGGCCGCTTGTCCTAACCGTTGACGCCACGTCGTCTATCCCCCTCTACCCTCTAACAGGGAGCATGCCCGCGCCGGCCATTCACAAAATCCTGGCATGGACACACGCCGTGTTAGAGGGATAGCGGGGGTGTGGCCGTGGTTCACGCATGTGCCATTGGCCCGGTAAAGAAGGTAAGTGTATGGGGCGACCTGGGGGGTTTCACACAGCGGGGCATCCCGAATTTGGATAATCGATCGGCCCTAGAATCTAAAAGACTGCATTTGTTAAAGTGGACCAAAGCCCAACCCTAGAATCTAAAAGACTGCATTGGTTAAAGTGGACCAAAACCTGGCCCTAGAAACTAAAAGACTGCATTTTTTAAAATGGACCAAAACCCATTCCACAAAATGGGCGTTGTTCCTAGCACACGAATGTCAGTGCCCTCTTGCACATTAACCCCCTTTAAGTGGACCAAAACCCACTAAGATCTGCCCTGGAATCTATAAGATTCCCCTGGCCGATCGTTTCCCTCCCCAAGGGCATCCAAAATCGGGATGCCCTGCTGTATGAAACCCTCCAGGTTGCCCCATACACTTGCCTTGTTTCCTGGTCCAACAGCGCTCATTGGTCCCCTTGGGCAATTGAGCAATGTGATTGGCTGCCACATGTGGTCCACAGGCCTCTTTCGGGTATCCGGCCGCTGGCAACCATGTGAGAATGGTGACCAATAACAGCGCTCGATTTTGCCGGGGGACTGACAATATAGAGAAGATTTCTCAGGTCTAACAAGGTTAATGCACAGATTTGTGAAAAAGGGGTTTTGTTTTGGTTTAAAAGGACAATAATCCACTTCCTCCTGTTTTGGGGAAGGGGCTGGGGATATGTCCCACGCACAAGCCTCTGCCTCTAACCAGCAGAGAATGGAATAATGTTTTATAAGCTAGAGTAGCATACAATGGAACGGCTATTTACTTAGATGATAATAGTTTGTTACCTTTGTAACGGTAGTATTGGGATTAATTTTTTTCTTCTTCTACTCCCCGTAGGGCAGCTAAAGACCAGGGAGTATCCGCTTCTCACACAGAAGGTGTGTACAGTTTTCAGTGTGCTATTTTCAACCACGTGTCATGTGCCATTTAGGATGTAATTATTAAAATTATTAGTGTCATTTGGCTTCGGGTGTTTTATTGTGCCAGCCTCGCATAACAACCATTGTCTGAGTGTGTGTATTCTGAAGTATTGGGATTAACCAGTAGTAAGTAAGTAATTACAGGCAGCTTCTATTGCAAAGTATGTCACAATGTTAAAGTGGATGGAAACCTGCTCGGTCGGGCCTACCCCGCCACTAGCTAGCCTACCCTGGGGGCATCCGGTGTAAAACCCTTCGGGGCACGGTGATCCGTGGCCATCGGTCTGCCAGCGATTAAAACACGGGAACCGCTGCTCATCAGACATCCGATCCGGGACCATCTCCCAACACGAGGGCTTCTCCCTCACACAACAGTCACTGCAGGGCAGGGGCAGCCACACCTTACTGGAGTCTCGGACACAGCAGCTTCCCCATCGCAGTCTGTCGGTCCCTTTGGATCCTTTGTACTTCTAGGTGGTGCCTCCTCTGTCACATACACGCCAGGATCCCCCTGGGTATCTTTCTGCATAAGCCTCAGCTCTCTCTCTCTGCAACTCATGGCTCTGCTTGCACTACAGCCACGTCTTCTTACTCGCTTCCAACTGCACCTGGGCCTCGTCTCTGTAGTAGCCTCACCAGATGTTGCCCAACCCCATGCATACCCCCCAACTGTCCCGCTTGGCGCTATACTGTGATAATGGTGGTGGGAAGGTCATCCGGGAGGAGGGAGCGGCGCAACATGTGTGCAAAGAGTAACGGCGAGGGATCTGCGCTAGGGCAGCTGCGGCAGGTCGGGGGGCAACGTCAAAGATAGGGCCTGTTAATCTGTTTCTTTTTTCTGGCACTCGGATGGCCGGGATGGTAAGGGATGTCAGCCGGGATTTTGCCCCGGGCAGTGATTGCATTGCTTTCTCTGCATCCTCCTTTCTCAGTGTGGGGGGCTTGCCTGTGTGTGTGGGGGGGCCTGCCTGTGTGTGTGTGGGGGGGGGGCTTGCCGGGGTGTGTGTGGGGGAGTTTGCCGGTGTGTGGGGGGCTCATCTGGGTGTGGGGACTTGCCAGTGTGTGTGTGGGGGGGAGCTTGCCGGTTCGGGAGGGCTTGCTTGTGTGTGTGGGGGGGGGGGCTGGCCAGTGTGCGTGTGTGGGGGGGGGGCTTCCCGGTGTGTGTGTGTGTGTGTGTGTGTGTGTGTGTGTGTGTGTGTGTGTAGGGGAGCTTGCCTGTGTGGGGGGCCTTTCCAGTTTGAGGGGGCTTGCTAGTGTGTGTGGGGGAGCTTGCCTGTATTATTGTTATCATTATTTAATTTTATTTAATTCTTAGGTGCTGTCCCTCTGACTTCCCCTTATAACATTCCTTCTCTATACATTGTAGTTTTTTCAAAAAGCTCCCAACCAATCTCAGCAGTTTCCTGTTGTTGCCCAAATGTATCTTATGCCAACTGACTCCTCCTAAAGGGGAACTCTGAGCTATAATTCTGAGCATGAATAAAATTCTGCTTCTCTCATTTGTGGTCTTATACCCCCATCTAGTGACCAAAGTGGGGATAGCAACCCTGTTTTCACTTTAATGGATAATTACCCAAATAATATTCACTCACTACTTTAAATCAATCCCTTTTCGAATTCTTAATGTGTGAGCGTGGTTTTTAATCCTACTACACATTCTCTGCTGGTTTGAGGCAGATGAGTGTGTGTAATGAAAATCTCCACAGCCCATCACCAGGATCTAAAAGTTGATACTTGTCCTTTAACATGTGGGCTGTTTATATGTATTTATTAGTATCTTGTTATAATTAAACACATTTGCTGATATAATGTAATATTATATGGAATTCACATTATTTACTTATAAAGGTTAAAAACCGTAAATGTCTGTATTTATTTTACACGGTTAAATTCATCACATCAGTAGTTCACGTGATTGGTAATAACTGGATTGGGTTTATATGTGTTAATTACTTAATTGTAAGGGTAAAACTATTTATTGATATATATTTAAAGGAAAACTTCCTTTTTGGCAGGTTTTTGGTGTTGTGCCTCATTGTTTTCAATGTAAAATGATCCTGTGTGTTAGGATTGTGCCCCAAGACCTGTGATTTACTTATCAGCGCGCTGTTTCCATGATTCTCATATTCCTGGGACTCTGTTTTGCTACAGTGGGAGTGGGTTTCAAGGCCTTCAGTAAAAGACATGAAACAAGTCCCACAATTCTTCCAATTTAACAGGTGAGCTCTTAGCAGCTTTGGCTAAGTCTAAGCAGCCTAATGACCTCTCCAGCTGAGAACCCGACCATTACCCTTTTGCTACTGGAACACTGAGACTGTGATCCCCCTAGAATGGGTTAAGCCAGTCACCCATGCCTTAGCCAATCAGATGATTAGCAAGCTAGAGTGAGGATGGCTACGTTATGTACTCAAAATCACCACTTTGGTGTACATGGCTAAGGTAAACACATTGTTATGGAAAATGGTCTTCTTCCGTTGCAGACAAATAGAAAATTAAAAAAATAACAGATATGCTCAGCACGTTGAAGACATAATTTTTTCCACACAATAATAGAAACTTTTAAAAATGCCATTGAAAGTGGAATTACTCTTTAAAATGGACCAAATCCCGACCTAGCATCTATAAGGTGCTCGGTCCTGTATGAACCCCCCGGCAGTCGGTGGATATTCTTACCTTGCCAGTGAACCCACATCACATGCCTGGTTGGTGGCATCTCTCGCATCTATCTCGGGCTGTGCACACCCGCCATAACAATTGCTGGTCCCGTGCACCCACATTGAGTGCAGCTAAGCTCCCATTCAGCTTCTTTAGACTTACATAAATAATGATATGATATTTGTGATACTAGTTACCTCCTGGGTACGTTGTTTTTACATGTTTTACATTGTTGGATAACTGGATATTATTAAAGGTTGTGCAGAGAAGTAGCTAAGCTTTCTGGCACCTGTGGCAAAGATTGAAAATGGCGCCCCCCCTTCTGTTTTGAGGCCCCCCTTTGGCGAACCCTCTGACAGCCAGGGGCGAGCAAGTGACATATGTGCAGTAAATTGGATGAGCGGCAGGGGGAGCGAACGGCGCACCCCTTCATCTGATGCACAAACCCTCACAAGCCTATGGAAACACCTGCCAGCAAATGCACACAGCCAGAGGAAGCGCCTGGCTATCTGGTAATTCAGAATAGTTTGCCGGGCATGAATATGTGCTGCAATCTATTTCTATTGGCTGGAAGCCTGCACTTGCACCAATCTGATTTGGGAAGCACATTGGGGCCTGCCTTGAAACGGGGAAGGGGGGGAAGTGCGGGCTAGTGGCTCTCTGTGCTGGAGAGATTGTTCTCACCTCCGCATACTTCCCAACCATCCCCGCGTACCTACCGCAGGACAAGTGGGTGACCCCAAGGGATGGTGGGACTGCAGTGCTATCCTGGAATTGTCCCGTCCAAATCATCAAGAATGTTCTTGCTACCCCCGGGATAAACATACGGTACTTTAATACAGGATCACCAGCGCTGCTTATTCTTCAGACCTCATCTATCAGATGGTATCTTGTCTGGTGTCATAAATGGTGCTGTATCGCACACTTAAATACTCACCCTCCCACATCATTCACACTTCTCCTCTCCGGCTTTTATCTGCTGTGAAATTCACTTGTCAGGTTTCACCTTGTAAAATAATGAATTACTTTGCTTAAATGTCACAAAGAATTTTAACAACTGGGATGTGGGAAGTGGTGGAAAGTACAGACTCGTAAGAAGGAAGGGAGGGAGGCTCGCTGCTGTTGTAAAAACTGCTTTACACCATTTGATGCCCTCTTGGACAATAGGGCAGTTTAAACTATGAGAGCAGCTTTTCATGAAATATATCTTCTCAGGCCAAGCATGACGTCAACTTAGAAGAGAAATATGTGGTCTACACTGCTTCCAAATGTTTGTAAAGTAGCTTAATTGTAAAGTAGCTTAATATAAACCGAATCTATCCTTTATATGTAATATCATCGATATCATGCCTCCCAAACACCCCGATTTGGACGGGACAATTCCAGGATAGCACTGCAGTCCCACCGTCCCTTGGGGTCACCCACTTGTCCTGCGATAGGTACCCGGGGGATGGTTGGGAGGTATGCGGAGGTGAGAACCCTCTCCCCAGCACCGAGAGCCGCTAGCCTGCGCTGCCCCCCTTTCCTGTTTCAAGGCAGGCCCCAATGTGCTTTCCAAATCAGGATGCCCCTCTTGGCACATGTGCAGGCTTACAGCCAATGAAAATAGATAGTAGTGCATATTCATGCCCGGCAATCTATTCTGAATGACCGGATTGCCAGGCGCTTCCTCTGGCTGCGTGCACTTGCTGCCAGATGTTTTGATTGTGCATCAGGGGTTTGTGCATCAGATGAAGGGGTGAAAGGTGTGCCCTCGTACGGGGGTGTCGTTTGCTCTCCCTGCCGCCCACCCAATTTACTGCACGTATGTTACTTGCTCCTCCCCACCCGCCCGCTCGCTCCCCCACTGGCCAACCGAGGGGGGGGGGGCTGTCAGAGGGTCCAAGGGGCACATAACTATTGCCACTGCATTTTCTGGTGGGTTGGGGTTTTATTTAATTGCTATGGGTACTTTTTTCTTGAGTTCGGGGCACCATGTGCCTGCTTACTCCTGTTGTCATTTTTGGAGGGGATGGGTGTCAATTGGAAGTGCTGGGGTTGCATGAGTATAGGGAATCAGGACGGGATAATACAGGTATTGGTCCACTTTAAATTGAGCCAGTAGGGTCCACTAGCATTATGCCTGATACTGGAGGCAAACCACCACTGCCGCGTTGGCTCCATACCAGCATCTAGTTCACCACTACACATGGGGCAGTGAACTGGCAACCAATGGCTGGGAACACTCCTACAATTGAGTACCATTTTTTGGCATCAGGTTTGAAGTTTGGTTATGTGCAGGGGCTTCAGATGAATCCCAGGGGCTGTCGGCAACCATGTGGGCCAGTAGGTCAGAAGCGCCATGCTGTAATCTGGCACAGGTTGCCTTCCATCGTAAGACTGGCTCTGGGGGGAGAGGGGTAACATGATAGTCAGTCCTAAAGTAATGATATTTATATATAGTAGGGGTTCAGGTGATGGGGCAGGGTAAAGCATCTGTCTAATGTAGAAATAAAGATATTAAAGTGCTTTGCTGTGTTACTGTGTTATTTGCAGCAGTACTAGCATAGAATTTTAGTTGATATCCTGTACTGATGAAGACTGTATTGACTCCATTAGGTGACTAACACTGAAATGCCCTCAAGATATAATAAAAAGATTAAAAGAGAAAAATTTATATTAAAAAAATCTTTATTAAATATATAAAGCATTATTTATATCTAAAAATAATCACTTATATCAATAAAAACATTATTTCTCTTACAGCATATGTAATTCAGCAGGGATAAAAAACAAAAAGAGAACTTACCCTGTGTCCTGCTGGTTACTGTAGGTCTGATCACTTTATCGGGGCCCCTGCCACGGTCGTCGCTTGCCGTGCCTCCCGGGGCAAGACCACGGGGACAGGATTGATGGCGGGACGGAATCGCAACTCGCCATCAGTCACTGGTATGTGGCCACGCCCTCTCCATTCATTGCAATGGAGGTAGTGGGCGACGCCTTATACACCTCCTCTCCATTGTAATAAATGGAGGGGGCGTAGCCACATCCTCTGTAACTGATGGCGGGGGGAATGTTCACGAAGTGCCAGAGAATAGAGTTTCAGATTCCGGACGATGAGGGAGGCGGTGGCTGCGTTGGGGGGGCCCCGATAAAGCTATTGGGCGAGATCTGAAGCACCGGACCTGCAGTGACCAGCGGTGCAGGACAAAAGTACCCTTTTTTTTTTTATTTCCCTGCTGAATTACTTTGAACCAGACCAACACACATTTTTTTCTCTAAAGGGGTTGGTCCAGCTGACAGTGCATAAAAATAAGCTTGGGGGGCCCCACACACATAACCTCCCCCCAGAACGCCCAATATGCTTACCTTCACCTCGAGCCTGTGCCGGAAAAGGAGTCTCGCAATTGGTCATCAGGCAGTCACATAGGCCATGGTCGCATCCTCTGAACTGGCCACCGGACCGCCACCCACGACCCACCCATGCGTACACCGGTGGCCAATCACGGACCTCTTTTTCCGGCACAGGTTTGATGTGAAGGTAAGAATATCGGGCGTTGTGGGAGGGGGGTTATGTGCGGGGAGAGGCTCCCGTAGCGGACCAACACCCATGTTTTGTACAATGGCCGTTGGTACGGTTTTAAAGGTTCTCTATTGTCCGATATTAAAAATGAATATAAATGTTGCATAGTGAGAGGAGCGGTAACTAAGAGCGACATGCTTGCAGCTCCTCTCTACTGGTAGGAACACTTTTACAGGGCAGAGCTGCTCACCTCAAGCTCTGTCTGATCATAAGTATCAGATGTGCACCTGTCATTTCCTGACACACATACTGCACATTGCTATGACAGGTGTTAAGGAAATGACAGGCACCAAATTGAAACTTGTGATGGCTTGTGATTTGTGTGTATTAAAATGGACCAACCACTTTGACCCCCCCCCCCCTGGAGTCTAAGGGACAGATCAGTAACCTTGAGGCATTCTGATTCAGGATGCCCCGCTGTTTAAGCCCCCCCCCCCAGATTGCCCCACATTGACTCACCTTTTCTGGGGCTCCCATGCCACGCTTGCCAGTCATAGCTATAGAGAACTGCATCCATTTAGATAGGCTGGGGAAACCGGGGATGCAGCCACTCCCTTATGCCAGGTTCTCCGTTTAAACAGGGCCGTATGCTGTTCGTTAATCATAACGTCGCTGATTGGACGAGAGCCTACACATGTGGCGTGGAACCGGGGAAAGGTGAAATTTTGGGGGGAGAACTGGTGGGTTTCACAGGGCGTAGCAGAGATGAATGGAGCGAACCCTGGGGATACACATCGTGGAACATCCTTAATCCCCCACTGCAGAGGAACAATAGCTGAAAATCCCAGGTGTTGTTCCTTTTGAAAGCGGGTTTTGGTCCTTTCCTCGGGGGCACTCCCGGTCAGGGGTGCCCCGCTGTGGGAAACCCCCCAGATCGCCGCAACCAACTGACCTCTTCCCCCGTCCCACGGCGCATCTAGGAGCAGCGTCTCTGATGGCCGCATCCTCTGCTTCCCTATAGCAGGGCGTGTGCCCGTGTCAGGCATTTCTGAACTATTGACTATCCTGGGTTTTGGCCCACTTTAAAGAGGAGCCATGAAACACCCATGAAAATGTTGTTCCTCCAGCAGGACATTCTTATTTAAGATGCTCCGCTGTGTGTATGTCCCACGGATCACCCAAATACTCACCTTTCAATGGGGGAGGCTCAGCCAATCAGCAGCGGCTCATTCCATTCAGATTTCCATTGACCTGAATAGAGCGAGCGCCGCACCTGCCCACGCCAGCCATTCAGAAGGACACGCCCACAGATAGAAGTATGCCAGGGCTGCAACTGGGGGCAGAAATGCGGTGTGGGCACATCGGAGCGGTGAGCCGATCGCGATATGGGGGCTTTCACACAGCAGGGCATCCAAATTTGGGATGCCCCATGAAGAGGTAGAGCAACTCCCCCAAGAGTATTATAGACTTGACGAGGGTGTTGCTCCCCTTTAAACAGAGACAATGCTGGGAGGCTGGGAAGCCCAGTGCAACACTGCAAGACAGGTATGTTGGCATTAATGAAGCTGACAATACCCAGCCGCTCCATCTTCAATAGTGGGCACTTGTGCTAGATCCCCACAAGCCTCAAGTGTTCTATCAGACAGTCAGTGAGCCACACAGCAGGGTCCATGGGCCACATGTGACTCCAGAGCTACAGGTTGGGGGACCCCTGATCCCTGAATTGCTTAGGAACAAGGGTCTCCAGTGCACTTCAGCCATCATACATCGGCCTCCTTTCTCCCAGTGTCCTGATCGGGGAGTCTGAGCTCTGTTAGAATGCAGTGTAATACTTTTCCATGGTGCTGACGATATCACTGTTGCCTTCCAGTGTATCCAGCACTCTCTGCAGTATGGCTTCACTTATGCAGGATCCAAAGCCTTGCCGCACACAGTTCAGGACGTGTAGGAAGTGACAGCCCTTGTCTGCATCTACAAGCAAAACACAAACAAGAAGAAAATACATTTTTGACATTGTGAATGACATCACATTTTTCTCAATTCGTTTAGAGCGGGACAAAACCCATACACCCCAAGTGACCCGGTTTTCGTGGGACAATCCCGCTTAGGCTCCACTGTCCCACTGTCCTGTGCCACAGCGCTCAGTCCCGGGCGCAGTGGCACAAGATCACCATGAAGAATATATTTTTCCAATTCTCACTGCTCCAGCTTCACTCTAATCCCAGATAATGGCGCCTGTTTCGCTGTAGAGCTCCGCCTCCTCCATTCATTGCCACTGTTGTGTGTGGCAATGATGTCATAGCCCCATCTATATAATGACTGATCGCCTGCCATATTACAGAGAGGGACAGCAAAATAAAAAGTGTTCCAGGATAATTTAAAAAGTGAAAATATCTATTTCTAGTTCTACACCCAAAAGAGGGAGTATCGGCAGGGGCTTTGGCCAAATGTAAGTTCAGAAATAAAGAACAGAAGGAATGAGAACAAAAGAAAGAAAGAAAGGATAGAAGGAATGACAGAATAGAGGGAATGACACATAAATAAAGAACAGAAGGAACGAGAAAGACAGAAAGAAAGAATAGAAGGGATGACAGAATAGAGGGAATGACACAGAAACAGAACAGAAGGAATGAGAAAGAAAGAAAAAGAGAGAAAGAAAGAATAGAAGGAATGACAGAATAGAGGGAATGACACAGAACTAAAGAACGAGAAAAAAAGAAAGAAAGAAGTGATAGAAGGAATGACAGAATAGAGGGAATGACACATAAATAAAGAACAGAAGGAATGAGAACGAAAGAAAGAAAGAATAGAAGGGATGACAGAATAGAGGGAATGACACAGAAACAGAACAGAAGGAATGAGAAAGAAATAAAAAGAGAGAAAGAATAGAAGGAATGACAGAATAGAGGGAATGACACAGAACTAAAGAACGAGAAAAAAAGAAAGAAAGAAGTGATAGAAGGAATGACAGAAAAGAGGGAATGACACAAATAAAGAACAGAAGGAACGAGAAAGACAGAAAGAATAGAAGGGATGACAGAATAGAGGGAATGACACAAACAAAGAAAAGAAGGAATGAGAAAGAAAGAGAAAGAATAGAACGAATTACAGAATAAGGGGAATGACACAGAAATAAAGGAAAGAAGGAATGCCAAAGAAAGAAAGAATAGAAAAAATGACAGAGAGAATAGAAGGAATGACCCAGAAAGAAAGATGGAATGACACAGAAAGAAAAGAATGAATGACAAAGCAAAAGCATAAGAAACAAAGAAATGACAAGGAATACAATGAGGGAAAAAAAGAGAAAAAAAAAGTAAGAAGGAAAAAAGTGAGAAAGAAAAACCTGATCCCCCAAAGGCCAGTCTGCTCCTGAGGGAATAACCTGCTCACCATTGGGAAGTCACATGTCCACCGTATGAGCTGGGCCCTCCCAAGGTGCAGGGCCCCCGGCACCTGCCCTGCTAAGCCCAGTTCTGACGCCGGTACCGCTAGGTTATGTGCAGTGGAACTATAGGGGGACATGACGCGACATGGCATGTGACACACCACAATGGGGCACAGGTTTCGGTCCACTTTAATTCCCCCAGAATCCTCCCTGTTCTCCGGCATCATTAGCGAGCCGAGCGCGGTGACTTTATTTATCCTGACATACTTGTGGTCGGGACTCATAGGTGTGAACAGCAGCTCTATAGGTTTAACAGACCCTTCTGACTAAGTGAGGCCTTTCTGTTGCTAGGCAACCGGGCGTCAGTCATATATTTACAACTGCTTCCATGCACTTGCCGCCGCGCCTGTTACGGGTTCGTGCCTCTCATTGCTCAGTAAATATAGAAGCAACTTGTGAAGATACCTCATGTGAGTCATTTCAATCTGACAGCGGGAGAATGTCTGGATTCTCTGAATGTGACTCACCATAATGCCTCAGGGAGGAGGGGTTGGGGGATGGCGGACATGGAATAAAGGGCAGTTGGTGGTCAGATCATAACGGTCAATCCTTGACCAGTGGCAAAAAACCAGCCCTGGATTTTACCAGTCCCTGGCCAGCCCAAGACATCCCATCTGAGGCCTCCAACCATGACACTGGGGTTATAGCATTGGGGCTGGGGTTCCTTAGCTTGTGGGTACAGGGGCATGGGAAGGAGACTAAGGGAGCAGGGATTGAATGTGGGTGTAAAAAGCAGTAGCCCAACTGACCCCAAAGCAGTGCGGCCCACCGGGCATTGTCCCGGGTCTCCCTAAGGCCAGTCTGCCCCTGCCCTTGAGCTTATACCCAGATTTTATGTCGTCACCTTCTATCCCCGGCCCAGTGCCCAAAACAGCCCGGGTTTCTTTTTTTCTACTAAAACCTTCCCCAATATTCCCCAATATTCATAACAACATGAACAGGAAGCAGTATGGTGTCTGAATGGCAGTCACATGCTAATTCATTCAGTTACGAGCTAAGCTGTCACATAATGGCAGTTTAGCTTTGCAGTGCTTTCAGATTTATTGCAGTCATTTTAACTGACCACAAATGCTGAGCTGTGTGTAGTGTGTAGTAATGTACATTTTATTTAAAGTAGACCAAAACCCACAGCGATAGGCTCGGGAATCTATAAGATTCCAGGGCTGATCGATTCCCTCCCCCCTGGAGAATCCAAAATCGGGATGCCCCGCTGTGTGAAACCCCCAGGTGGCCCCATACACTTACCTTCTTATCTGGTCTAACGGCGCGGCCACATCCCCGCTATCCCTCTAGCAGGGTGCATGCCCGTGGCAGGCATTTGTGAATGGCCAGCGGTGGCACGCTACCTGTTAGAGGGAAGTGGGGGATGCGAACGCCAGCGCGCTTGGAGCCGCTCGCCTTAGACGAAGGGATGTCAGCGGATCCGAGTACGCTGATTGGACAAGCGGCTTTAAATGCGCCGTAGGATTTGGAAGAGGTCAGTTTGTTTCGGCGACCTGGGGGGTCTCACACACCGGGGAAAGGTGAGTTTTACTGGACAACCTGGAGGAGTTTCATACAACAGGGAACCCCAAATTGGGGTGTTCCGGGGAGCAAGGACCAAAACCCAGGATAGTCAAAATCCTGGGTTTTGGTCCACTTTAAAGTGGATCAAAACTCAAGATTTTGACTATCCTGGGTTTAGGTCCTTGCTCCTGGTCACCCCAATTTGGGGCGCCCTGTTGTATGAAACCCCTCCAGGTTGTCCAGTAAAACTCACCTTTCCCCGGCCCTACGGCGCATGTGCAGCTGCTCGTCCAATCAGTGCACTTAGCAATTTTGGCTAAGAATTGGCTAAGGGAGAAATCTAGCTGAAAGCAGATGATTGGAGCAGAGGACCGCGGCAGCCACATTCTCGCTATCCTCTGACAGAGTGCGTGCCTGAGCCGCCCATTCACAAATACCTCCTGGTGTGGGAACGCGCCCAGCTAAACGCCAGCTGTGGCCCACGCCAGGGGACTTGGGGGGGTTCATGTGATTTGGGGTGCCCTGGGGCCAGGAAACAGGCGACCCTGGAGTCTTATAGGGACTCCAGAGACTCTAGGTCCACTTTAAAGGAGGTCTATTGGGAAATTGTGTAATACAAAAAATTTATATAAACACATCGCCTATTGCGACGATGAGTCACTTAAACTCCCGCCAAGCTTGCGGTTTCTAGTCCTAGTAGGAATCAAATACATTAGAAGAGAGACCCATGCACACCTAAAGTGCTTAAAGTGGACCAAAATCCAGGATTTTTACTATCCTGGGTTTTGGTCCTTACCCCTCCCCCCCGAGGCACCTCAATCGGGGATGCCCTGCTGTGTGAAACCCCCAGGCCGCCTGATCTCACGGTCCCACGGCGCATGTGCAGCCTCTTGTCCATTTAGTGCTCTCCTTCCCCTTCGTTTAAGGCGAGCGGATCTGAGCGTGCTGGTGGCTGCATCCCCCGCTACCCTCTAACAGGGAGCGTGCCTGCGCCGGCCATTCATAAAAACCTGGTGTGGGCATGCGCCCTGCTAAAGGGATATCGGGGATGCGACCCCTGCATGTGCGCGCACCGTTGGACCGGTAAAGAAGATGAGTTTTCAGGCGACCTTGGGGGGGGGTTCACACAGTGGGGCATCCCGAATCTGGATGCCCCAGGGGGAGAGAGTATGCCTGCCCCGGAGTCTCGTAGACTGGTCCACGTTAACTGAGCTACAACAGAGAAATAACAATAATAGGGTGCTGCTAATTATAATCCACAGCACACTAAAAATGTAGTAGAAGACAAGCAAATAGTGAAAGAAATGCTAAATATATATGATGACTTCATAAAAAAATGAGCACAGAAAAATGATATACAATATAATATTAGCCCCATGCCTTGCTGGCATACAGAGAATTCTCACAATACATATGTATAAGCATATATGCATAGGTCTTTAAAGTGGACCAACACCCAGGGGGGATCGGCCGATCAGATCCCTCTCCGCGGGGCATCCGAAATCGGGATGTCCCGCTGTGTGAAACCCCGCAGGACGCCCACAAACCTTACCTTAACCCCATTCCAACGGCGCATGCCGCGGGCCGCCGCCGCCTCTGGCGCATCCCTGTAGCACGGGGTCGCCATTCTTATAATAGTAAGAAAAGATTTTTGTGTGTTTTTGTGTTTGTACATTTGCTGCACTTTATGCTAACATTCTGGATTTTTTTGTATATTTGCACACTGTGTTGGTTACCGATGCACTATTTACTAGGCACATGCACTTTATAAAAATTGATGATTTTGAGGAATTTAGTAAGGAGAATTAATAGGATTGATTATAATTTACAATATGTATACATAGAATGGCTCCCCCTTGTGGCGTACTTTGGAATTGAGTAATGATTTTATGTGTTTTTAACTAAACATTTGCTACATTGAAAATATAAACTATATATTGATATTAATTATGTGGTGAGTGCAATTGTTAGTCCCCTGGACTTCTCACGGGGGTGGAGGTAACCCCCAACATTGGGATTTCTGTTTAGGAGAATTGTGCAGGGGCAGTGCACCACATTAGATAGGTTGTTGGTTGGTGCCACCCATATATTTTGCATCCCACTAGCAGGGTGCATTCACCAACGGCCGGCGCGGGCGCACTCCCTGTAAGGGGGACGCGCGAGAGGCGGCGGCGGGCGCTCTCACCTTGTCCGTTGACGGACCTCGCTTGTCTGTCGGCGGTGATTGGTGGAGCGAGTCACGTGGGAGCGGGGTCAGTTGAGTTTTTCGGGGTGCCCTGCGGAAGTGGACCAACACCCAGGATAGTGAAAATCCTGGGTGTTGGTCCACTTTAAGATTCCCGGGCTGCTTAAAACCCTTCCCCCCAGGGCATCCAGAATCGGGATGCCGCGTTGTGTGAAACCCCCCAGTTCACCCAGAAACTCACCTTCTTTCCTGGTCCAATGGCGCATTCGCTAGCAGCAGCGTAATAGCCTGCGGCAGGCATTTGTGAATGACCAGCGCGGGCACGCCTTGGGAGGTAGTGGGGGACGCGGCCACCAGTGCGCTGGGATTCACTCGTCTTAGACGAGGGGACGGTAGAGGATCTGAGCACGCTGATTGGACGAGAGGCTGCGCATGTGCCCTAGGAATAGGGAGAGGTGAGTCCATTCGGGCGATCTGGGGGGTTTCACACAGCGGGCATCCTCGATCAGGGGGGCCTTGGGGGCAAGGACTAAAACCCAGGATAATTAAAACGTTAACAGCAGAGTAGCGCCGCATACCTAATGAGCGTCCTAGTAGGAATAAAATCCAGGGGTGACAGGTTTCTGAGTGTATCAATAATGATAATAATAAATAATAAAATAATAATAAAAAATAAAAATAAAATAAATAATATTATATATATTTATATAATAAAGTGTAACAGTTACTGATACATTTGTGTCCTGGGCTTTATAAAGAGATGTGATCCTGTAATAGAAAGGGAAATTCTTCCACTCTAGAAATGGCGTCATTCCGATAAAAGGGAAGCAGACGTTTTAAAGAAGTTAAAAGGGGATTATTCCTTCACTGTGACATCATTCTGTTAAAGGGGACCTCTAACATTAACTAACTTAAACCGGACCTTCATTATGATTTAATGAAAAGCCCAAACCCTTAAACTATTCCCCAGCATCTAAAATTAATATATTTTAAGTTTTTAGTCACTTACTTATTATTCTTTCCCCCATCAGGCTGCAACTCTGTTCAGGACTCTATGATATGGGCGCCGCCATTTTGCTTTCAAAAGTATCCCACATACTGAGGAGGGGTGAGCGGGATAAAGTGCAGGGGGCGGGGTTATAGCTGTGCTTTGCACAGACAGAGCAGAGCTGGGGTCAGGAAAAGGACAGCAATCCCAGAATGCAGAGCAGCACAGTCAGAAGACACTTCCTGTTTGTAGGCAGCCTGAAACTCCATGGGCCGCCATCTTGAATGCTTAAAGGCTCAGAAAATGCAGTAGGTGCAGGTAGGATGATTTTTAATGTGAGCAATCTGTATGTACAGGGTGTGGGAAACATATAAGATAGACTCTTATTCAGGGTGAGGGTCCGGATTAATGTGAGCAATCTGTATGTACAGGGTGTGGGAAACATATAAGATAGACTCTTATTCAGGGTGAGGGTCCGGATTAATGTGAGCAATCTGTATGTACAGGGTGTGGGAAACATATAAGATAGACTCTTATTCAGGGTGAGGGTCCGGATTAATGTGAGCAATCTGTATGTACAGGGTGGAAACATACAAGATAGGCTCTTATTCAGGGCGAGGCTCTGAGCGTGTTGGCGACCGCACCCCCCTCTACCCTCTAACAGGAAGCGTGCCCGCGCCGGCCATTCACAAATGCCTGTGGTGGCACACGCTGTGCTAGAGGGATAGCAGGGATGCGGCTGAGGTTTGCACATGAACCGTTGGACCGGAAAAGAAGGTAAGTGTATGGGCGACCTGGGGGGTTTCACACACCAAAATCTGAATGCCCCAGGGAGTGGGAATCAATCGCCGGGCCGATCGCCATACGCTTTGGTCCACTTTAACGCCAGTAAAAAAAAAAAGCAAAAGCTCAGATGCAGCATTTACTGTTTTACTGTGCAAAGGAAGAGCAGCAGCTGCTTTGTCACATGGCGCCCCCTGGAGGTAACCAGTCTGTACAGCGCTATGAAATGTACTGCCAGCATATACTGCGAATATATATTAATACAAATACTATTAAACCGGACCTTCACCATGATTTATTGAAAAGCTCAAACCCTTAAAAAACGATTCCTCAGCATCTAAAATGAATATATTTTAAGTTATTAGTCACTTACTTATTATTCTTTCCCACACTGGGCTGCAACTCTGTTCAGGACTTTAGGATACGGGCGCCGCCATCTTGACTCAGAAGCTTTACACATACTGAGGAGAGGAGAGTGGGATAAAGTACAGGGGGTGGGTTATAGCTGTGCTTTGCTCAGATAGAGCACAGTTGGGGTCAGGAAAAGGTCAGCAATCCCAGAATGCAGAGAAGCGCAGTCAGAATTCACTTCCTGTTTTCAGGCTGCCTGATGCTCCATGAGCTGCCATCTTGGATGTTTAAAGGCTCATAACATGCAGTAGATGGAGGTAGGATGATTCTTAATGTGAGCAATCTGTATGTACAGGGTGTGGGAAACATATAAGATAGGCTCTTATTCAGGGTGAAGGTCCGGATTAATTTGAGCAATCTGTATGTACAGGGTGTGGGAAACATATAAGATAGGCTCTTATTCAGGGTGAAGGTCCGGATTAATGTGAGCAATCTGTATGTACAGGATGGGGGAAACATATAAGATAGGCTCTTATTCAGGGTGAAGGTCCGGATTAATTTGAGCAATCTGTATGTACAGGGTGGGGGAAACATATAAGATAGGCTCTTATTCAGGGTGAAGGTCCGGATTAATGTGAGCAATCTGTATGTACAGTGTGTGGGAAACATATAAGATAGGCTCTTATTCAGGGTGAAGGTCCGGATTAATGTGAGCAATCTGTATGTACAGGGTGGGGGAAACATATAAGTTGGGCTCTTATTCAGGGTGAAGGTCCGGATTAATGTGAGCAATCTGTATGTACAGTGTGTGGGAAACATATAAGATGGGCTCTTATTCAGGGTGAAGGTCCGGATTAATGTGAGCAATCTGTATGTACAGGGTGGGGGAAACATATAAGATAGGCTCTTATTCAGGGTGAAGGTCCGGATTAATGTGGGCAATCTGTATATACAGGGTGTGGGAAACATATAAGATAGGCTCTTATTCAGGGTGAAGGTCCGGATTAATGTGAGCAATCTGTATGTACAGGGTGTGGGAAACATATAAGATAGGCTCTTATTCAGGGTGAAGGTCCGGATTAATGTGACAAATTAACAAAACCAGGCATAGTCAAAATCACAGATTTTGTTCTGCTTTAAAGTCATTTGTTTTGATTTGATACTGCTGCCATCTAGTGGTGTTTTGCAGGGTTGCACATGATCTATTTATATTGTTGTATTTAGGTGATCACATTTTTCCAAAAAGTGTCTACTCTGTATAGTGCCACAGAAAATACTGCCACTATATACTCTACAGTTAATAGTGTGTGTGTATATATATATATATATATATATATATTTATGTTTAGATATATATATATATATATATATATATATTTATTTATTTATTTATATATATATATAGATATATATATCTAAGCCCTTCAACTGACATCATGAATCACAAATTGCTACAAAAGAATCTTTTATTGGACGATTAGTGATCGCTGTGTAATTGCACATGTGAAGCGGCTGATTTATTTGTGAATTTATGGAAAAACAGACGTATAAAGTGTTGAGGTAGTTACTCACGTCTTTGCCTCTTGCAGTCCTCTTTAATAATATTCAGAGTTATTCGATGTAACTCTTTATCATGATCTGTTACCTGCAAACAATACAGCTGAGAGTTAGGGACATACAATTTGTAATCAGTTAAGGTGGACCAGAACCCAGGATTTTGACTATCCCGGGTTTTGGTGCTTGCCCCTAGGGCACCCGGATCGGGGATGCCCTGCTGTGTGAACCCCCCCCCCCCCAGCTCACCCGCACAAACTCACCTCTTCCCGGCCCTATGGTGCATGTGCAGCGGCTTGTCCAATCAGCTCGCTCGGATCCGCTCAGGTCAGTTCGTCTAAGGTGAGCGGATCCGAGCGCGCTGACGGCCGCATCCCATGCTTCGCTCTAACAGGGCCGGCCATTCACTCCTGATTTTGGATGCCCTGGGAAGGAGGGAATCGATCGGCCTGGGAATCTTAGTTTTCTGGGCCAATCATGGTGGGTCTTGGTCCACTTTAAAGTGGAGTCTCCTGGGTTTTGGTCCTTTTCCCCCGGGGCACCCTGATCAGCCTTGCCCCGCTGTGTAAAACTCCCCAGGTTGCCCCAAAAAAATAAAAATCACCTCTTCCCGGTCCTACGGCACATGCGGGGCCGCTCGTCCTTTCAGCGCACTCAGATCTGCTCCAGACTCTTCGTCTAAGGCGAGCGGATCCAAGCACGCTGTCGGCCGCTTCCCCCTCTACCCTCTAGCAAGGTGCGTGCCCGTGCCGGCCAATCACAAATGCACTCGTCCTGCTAGAGAGGTAGCGGGGATGTGGACGCTGCTCACGCATGCCCCATTGGACCAGGAAAATAGATGAGCTTATGGGTGACCTGCAGGGTTACAGCGAGGGATCCCGATTTTGGATGCCACGGGGGAGGGAAGATTGCCAGGCCGATCTCCATGGATCTCAGACACCCCTTTAGAATACAGTGTGATATTTTTTCTTTATTCAGTTGCCATGTTTCTGGCCAACGCTGAACTATATAGTTAGATGATATAAAAAGTATATGGATGCTGCTATGTCATATGCTGGGGGGGGGGGCATCAGAAAACTGACCATTTTTTTGAGGGTCCTCAAAGTGGTACAGTTTAAACCAGTTTGAGGGTGATGAGCGTGGTAGGTCACATGCTCTAGGAATATTTGGTCCATAAGAGATGTTGGTGATGGAGCCAATGCTCAGAAGTCCATGTGTTCCACTACCACCATTTAACCAAAGAGTCAGAGCAGCTATAAAGCCCCCAGATCCAGCATTGTGCATTTGGTCTTTCCCCATATCAGCAAAGTGGGACATTTAGGTGTTCCCAGGGTTTTTGGAGGGACAGCAGGCCTCATATTGGGAGTGTCCCACCAAAAGTAGGACATCTGCTCAGTTTATACATGGAAAACATTTTATTATGATGTAACATTACAGATCTTACTTTATAAACCTCTTTGCTTTGTCCTTTCTGGTAGACCACGCCTCTTTTTAAAAGCATTTCTATGGCTTCTTTGAACAAACTGTGGATCTCTCGAGAAGTGGAGGCAGCTTTCGAGCCATTCTGTAAAACAAAGAAAGCGTGTCACCATGAGGCAAAGGTGAGCCTACAGGACATGAGGTAGGGTGAGCCCACTGTCCATGAGGCAAAGGGAGCCCACTGTGAGGCAAGATAAACCTACTGTCCATGAGGTAAGGTGCGCCAACTATCCATGAGGCAAGTAGCACCTACTGTCCAAGAGGCAAGGTGAGCCTACAGGACATAAGGTAGGGTAAGCCTACTGTCCATGAGGTAGGGTGAGCCTACTGTCCATGAGGTAAGTTGCACTAACTATCCATGAGGCAAATAGAACCTACTGTCCATGAGGCAAGGTGAGCCTACAGGACATAAGGTAGGATGAGCCCACTGTCTATGAGGCAAGGTGAACCTACTGTCCATGTGGTAATGTGTGCCCACTATCCATGAGGCAAGTAGAATCTAATGTCTATAAGGCAAGGTGAACCTACTGTCCATAAGGTAAGGTGTGTCCACTATTCATGAGGCAAGTAGAACCTACTGTCCATGAGGCAAGGTGAACCTACTGTCCATAAGGTAAGGTGTGTCCACTATCCATGAGGCAAGTAGAACCTACTGTCCATGAGGCAAGGTGAACCTACTGTCCATGAGGCAAGGTGAACCTACTGTCTATGAAGCAAGGTGAGCCTACTATCCATGAGTCAAGGAGTGCCTACTGTCCATGAGGCAAGGTGAGCCTACTGTCCTTGAGGCAAAGTAAGCCTACTGTCCATGAGGCAAGGTGAGCCTACTATCCATGACACAATGTGAGTGTTCTGCCCGTGACGCAAGATGACCCTACTGTTCCTACTGCCCATGATGCAAGGTGGGCTTCATTTACCATCACATATGGCGAGACTACCGTCCATGAGGGAAGATGAGCCTATTATCCATGAGTCAAGGTGAGCCTACTGTCTATGATGCAATATGGGCTTACTTGTCCCTTACCTAAGGTAAGACTATTCTCCATGAGGCAAGGTGAACCTACTCTCCATGGGGAAATGTCAGCCTACTGTTCATAATAAAAGGCGAGCCTACTGTCCATGAGTTAGGAGTTATAGAATTTCTATGGTTCTTGAGGCAATTTGAGCCTCCTGTCTATAAAGTGGGCCTATTGTCCATGACATAAGGTAAGCCCGCTCTCCAGGAGGCCAGCTGAAACTACTTTCCATAAGCCAAGGTGAGCCTCCTATACATAAGTCAAAAGGAATCTACTGTCCATTAGGCAAGGATGAGCCTACTGTTCCTAAAGTGGACAAAAACCCAGGTTTTCCACTTACCTGGGTTTTGGGTCCACTTAACAGGGGCATTCTGATTTGGGATGCCCTGCTGTGTGTATCCCCACTGATTGTCAGTAAATCTCACCCTGACGTCAGTGCAACATAGGAACTGAATGGTTTATGTTACTGTTCCCCATAGGCTGGTTAGAGGTGGGCAGTCCTTCCATGAAAAAGTAGAATGGTACACTCAAAAAACCTGTCACCCCTGAATTTTAATACTACCAGTAGAAGTTGCTTATTTAGGGGTGTAAGTAATGTCTCCTCCCAATAACTAGCATGTTTATATAGATTTCTAAAATTAGCGATATGCATATTTAACTGCTAGGGCATCCCAAATCAGTAGGCCCCAGAGGTTCTATAAAAAGGGACCTAACATTATGTTTGACTATAGGTCTACTTTCAAGATTGGAGAAGCACTCAAAAATGAGAAGGCTTCCCCAAACCTAAATGAGTTACCCCCATGGTGTAAGCAGGTAAGAAAGCCAGCAGCACAAGGGGAGGGGGGCACCTCTGTGTAGTGGGGCAGGTGAGTAGCAGCAGTGATTAGGGCCGGCACGCTCTCCAGTTCCCGCTGGTAGAAGTTAGCGATCTTGTTCTCCTCTACAAACGCCATGATCTTCTCACTGAGAAGTGTGATGCGCCTGCTCCTCTGTAACACCGACTCATCCCTGCAAAACACAGTGACAACGGACATCAAGCCAGGTAAGTCATTTGACCTGTAGCAGATTAGTTGGGTATAAGAACGTTGGTTGGCCAAAGAACGCCGCCAATTATGGGACCTGCTATTTTTTTTTTTAGATAAACGTCAAAGATTAACGATATTGTAATTTGGGGTACTCTGTTGCTTGAAACCCTCAGTTCTCCCAGATTTCTGTCAATCCCATGGTGCATGTGTGAGCCACATCATCCCCTGGATCCCACCAGCTGATTCACCCACCCATGTCAGGCATATCTGAATGGCTGGCGTGGCTATGCAAATTCAGAGGGGAGGAGCCGAAGGGATACTTGCCACTAAATAAAGGAGCACTATCGCGAAAAACGTCCCAATAATAAAAATCCATATAAATATGCTGAATGGCGGGCGGAGGGGTCACATATACACCCGGCATCAGGAAATATCCAGCCAGGCTTGTTTTTTTTATTTTGATGGAAGGAGGAGGACATCCGGGGTGACAGGTTCTGTCACCCCTCATAGACTTAACCTGTCACCCCTGGATTTTATTCCAACCAGAAGAAAACCACAAGCTTGGTGGGAGTTTTATTCAGTTCGAGCGTATAAGTGACCCCTCCTCTAATTAGCCAAGGTGTTTATATGGATTTTTAATATCACACAATTACGCGATAGTGCTCCTTTAATATGCATTTCTTTGTTCTGTATATGATGGAATGAGAGCACAAATATAATAAATAAAACAAAGAATCGACAATGTTAGGGCCCCCTGACCTTATGGGCCCTGGTGCAGTTGCAACCTCTGCACCCCTATAGTTAAGACCCTGTTTATCTCCCTGAAGGCCCACCATGACTGTCCAATGATCTGGTGGCCCACTGATACCATAAAAGTGCACCTATACTCAAAGGGAAGTATATGTAGTCGCCTTCTATTCCCAGCCCAGTGCCCCCAAACAGCCTGTGTTTCTTTTTTTTAACCCAATATCCATAACACAAACTCACACCTCCCAAGTGTCCCTCTTTTGAGTCCATGTCCCCCTGTCCCATGTTGTTCCTATTTGTCCCTCTTTGGGGTGTAACATACAGATCTGCATCAGTAAATGATTCATCTGCCTATATAAAAGTGTTTATATTGGTGTAACTGTTACATCCTATCTCTTATCCATCCCTCAATGAGGGGGTGTGGCTTGATTTGAAATTCCCTCTTTCCCAAACTGAAAAGTTGGAAGGTATGTAAACTGGATGGAGTCGGCCATATTGCTCCCTGGCTGAGCAGCCCTGCCCCTTTGATGATGCAATCAGTTAGCGTACACACAGCTCAGCAATGGGGACCATAAACTTCCTTTCTTAGTATAGGTGCCTACCATCTATATTATCCAAGTATCCATATATACCAACCCTTGACTACTCTGTGACCCACCCATAAACTCCAAGGACCCTTCTATACCAACTTTGTGACCCACCCATACACTACCCTGATCCTTTATTATCACTATTTAACCCATCTATATCAGTTTATGTCCAAAAGACCTTTTATACCACCTTGTGACCTAGCGTTACACCTTTTATACCAAGGTGTGACCCACCCATGCACTCTTTTGGCCCTTTAGGTTATTTTTAGAGTATTTTATGCCTATATGGCCATTGTACGCTGGGGTTTTCCTCCACATTTAACCCATCCATGCAGTGAGATAACAGTGAGTGCACACGTGTCCGGAGAGGTGGGCACCCGGGGCGCAGTTAGGAGCTTAGATGCCTTGCTCAAGAGCACTTTAGTCATGTCTCAGCCGGGAATCGAACCTGCAACCCTCCAGTCATTCGATCGGTTACTTGCTACTAGGCAATGACTGCCCCATATACTGTACCACCCTGTGACCCAGCCATACAATTTTTAATACTATGTGACCCACCCATAAAGGTCTTTATACCATTCTGTGAGCCACCTATACATTTCAATGGTCTTTCTATACTACTACTACTACTTCATGACCCACCCATAGACTCGAAGGACTCTTCTATACCACCCAATGACCCAGGGTTTAGCTAGGGGGGAGCAGGGGGGACACGTTCAGCAGGTCAGGGGGGATCCAAAGGGGTGCCTGAGAACAGGTGGGGGGCACCATTTCGAATCTTTGCCCCGAGTGGCAGAAAGCCTAGCTACTCCTCTGTAGTGACCCACCCATAAAACCAAAGGGCCTTCTATACCACATACTGTATAAACTATATAAGCACTTTTATACCACCCTGTGGCCCACCCATACAATCCAAGAGACCGTCTTTGTCCCAGCCATACAGTTCTGGGCCCTTTTACAGTACTTAACTGTGTGACCTACCCATTAAACCAACCATATCTCCCAAGGGCTATTCTATACCACCCTGTGACCTACCTATGCATTTCAAGGGACTGTCTTTACCACCATCTATAGTCCAAAGACCCACTTTTTAAACACTACAGGTTGTTTGTTCCATGGAGGGCCCCCATAACCCATGCTATCCCACTATACCATGCAGCACCCTTATATCATCATGCCTTCCACCCACCATTGCAGCTCCTCATAAATATCCGACCTTTGCATCCGCATACCCATGGTTATAGGTTTATTGATTGCTGGAATGCCTCTACGTTCCTAGAAGATACAAAGGCCATGGATGCTACCAAAAATGAGGAATGCTCCTATACCCAGGGGCTGAGTAAAAGGTCCCTGGGCAGAAAATCTGGTGGATGCCCCTGATACAGTATTTTTATTCCTTTAAAGTAATAGTGCAGTGCAAACCACCAACAGTCACCCCCTCTGAAACCCACCTGTCATGGTGCAATCTGTCACCCACTGGTGGGCTCGGTGGTGGTCCTCAGCTACAGTCTTGCTGGGCAGGCACCCCACTGCTGCTGATCCTGGCACCATCATTGCCACCCAGGTTGATCTTGCTGCTGTGAAGTGGAAGCTGCTCCTGGGGCTGTAAGCAGGAATCCCTTCTTACCTTCACTGCTAGTCTGATATTTCCTGTTTTCCTGGAGCAGGCATGTGCCACAGGCATCTTTCATGCCACGGCCTCTGATGAGCACCGGCAAATGGTGGAAGCACAGGAGTATGCGTCCATTGCCCTGTCTATTACTTGGCCCACCCCATAATATAGCTTAGCTAGGGAGCGTCTGCAAAACGGCTTCAGATAAAAAAACTTGTAAAAGCATTTCAAATGCAGCCACTTTAAAGTGGAACTACAGTTAAAGTATGAGCCGCTCCGCCATGCCACCCTACCCTGGTGCTGAGCCAGCGCTGCTATGGAGAATGACACAAAGCGGAATCCGTCAGCTCCAGGCGCACTTCCACCGACCATTTACTTGAGCTGAGGGATGCAGCTCTGTGCTTTAGGCCAAGATGGCAGCATCAGGATCCGGAGCTTGCCGCGGGCCCGTGGAGAAGGTAAGGGTTTTTTTTCTTTGTAACCCCCCCCCCCCCACCCTGCCTCAGCACCAGGGTAGGGTGGCAGCGCGGGGGAGGGGGGTTAATACTTTGAGTGTAGTTCTGCTTTAACATGTGTAGGGACCTGGTAATAACTAGACACACTTCAATTAACTAATAAGAATCCTTTAAATAGAGTTAACCATACATTAATTAACTTTTATGGTTTCTACCCATTTAAGTACATTGGAAGTGCCAATCTAAATAGACACTAGATGGCAGTAGTGGGTTTAGGCCATAGACTAACATAGTCCATAGACTAGAATGGGGAACATTCTAGAAGGAGAGGTCAGAAGGGTTGTTAGTCATAACAGGAGATAGACTAGTAACATAGTTACAACTGAAAGCTAGTGATTGGTCAGAGGGTTTACCAACCATCCTATCAGATGTTGAAAAATACAATTTTCTGATTACTCACCTGTAAAATGGTTATTACAAGTATGTCACACACTCCGCTTCCGAATATTCATGACGCTTGGGTAACTGTCCTGTAGAGGGCGATCTTGCAGAGATGACATGAAAAAAAGGAGCCCCTCCTGGCCCATAAATACCTGGGACCTCCCACCGTTCCCCAGTATAAGACAGCAGTAAAGGGACCAGGAAGAGCCAAATGTAAACAGCAAAGAAAAAGATTCACCATATAAAGGATCCCAGAAAACCAAAAAAGGAACAAACTTAGCAATGTTAGGGACGGGGTAACAGTTGGACGGCCTTGACGTGGCTACCTCGCTTTTACATTCATTGCAATCTATGTTAACTAACAGTCCATGTTCTTAACAAGTGTTAGCTAGGTTTTTCAGTTTTTAGTATGAGTGTGCAGAGGGTTAACTTTCTTTGTTGCTTAGTGTGTGTGGTCACACCCCTCTAGCACCTCTTGACTGCTATATATTGACTGGATGAGCACATCCTACCTTCCCTTTTGCTGTTGCATTTGCAGGTCAGTGGCCAGATCTGCTGGATTGTAGCTCTCCCAATGTAACAGGGAGTCCAATTGGCCTCTACCTAAACCCTCTTTTTGAACTGTAGCACTGTGCAGGCAAGTAAAGTATTTTTTCATTGTGTGTGTGTGTGCAAGCAAGTTAAGTTATTGCACTGTCTTTAGACAGGCTGATTCATGTTTTGCATTGCCAGTGCACACACAAGTAAAGAAGTAGCAATGTTAGCACAAACTTTTAAACTTAGCAATGTTAGGGACGGGGTAACAGTTGGACGGCCTTGACGTGGCTACCTCGCTTTTACATTCATTGCAATCTATGTTAACTAACAGTCCATGTTCTTAACAAGTGTTAGCTAGGTTTTTCAGTTTTTAGTATGAGTGTGCAGAGGGTTAACTTTCTTTGTTGCTTAGTGTGTGTGGTCACACCCCTCTAGCACCTCTTGACTGCTATATATTGACTGGATGAGCACATCCTACCTTCCCTTTTGCTGTTGCATTTGCAGGTCAGTGGCCAGATCTGCTGGATTGTAGCTCTCCCAATGTAACAGGGAGTCCAATTGGCCTCTACCTAAACCCTCTTTTTGAACTGTAGCACTGTGCAGGCAAGTAAAGTATTTTTTCATTGTGTGTGTGTGTGCAAGCAAGTTAAGTTATTGCACTGTCTTTAGACAGGCTGATTCATGTTTTGCATTGCCAGTGCACACACAAGTAAAGAAGTAGCAATGTTAGCACAAACTTTTAAACTTAGCAATGTTAGGGACGGGGTAACAGTTGGACGGCCTTGACGTGGCTACCTCGCTTTTACATTCATTGCAATCTATGTTAACTAACAGTCCATGTTCTTAACAAGTGTTAGCTAGGTTTTTCAGTTTTTAGTATGAGTGTGCAGAGGGTTAACTTTCTTTGTTGCTTAGTGTGTGTGGTCACACCCCTCTAGCACCTCTTGACTGCTATATATTGACTGGATGAGCACATCCTACCTTCCCTTTTGCTAAACCAAAAAAGGAGGGATGAAGCGGGGTGTGTGACATACTTGTAATAACCATTTTACAGGTGAGTAATCACAAAATGGTATTATTCCCAGTATGTCACCCACCCCGCTTCCGAATATTCATGACACTTGGGACATCCAATAGCAGTGCCCATAATGGGTGGGGATCCCAAAAAGGCAATAATGCAAACTTAAACTACTGCAGCTTGCAGAACTTTGTGGCCAAAAACAGCATCCGCTGAGGCCCGCACATCAACCTTAGAAAACTTGGAAAAAGTATGAACAGAAGACCAAGTAGCAGCCTTGCAAACTTGTTCAACAGAAGCCTGGTGCTGAAAAGCCCAAGATGCTCCAACAGCACGAGTAGAATGAGCAGTAACACGAAAAGTGGGAACCTTCCCCTTGGCAGAATAGGCCCCAACAATGGCCTGTCAAATCAATTTACTAATGGAAGACTTAGCGGGCGCCAGACCTTTCCTGGGCCCGGAGGGCACCACGAAAAAGGCGTCCGTCTTACGAAAAGGAGAAGTAGCCACCAAATAATATTTCACACATCGAACCACATCCAAAGAATGTAAGGTCCTCTCCTTGTCATTGCTAGGCTTAGGACACAAGGAAGGGAGAACTACATCTTGATTGAGGTGGAAAGCTGAAACCACCTTAGGAAGGAACTACCTTGTCCAGGTGCCTCTCAAAGTAAGGAGCCTGAATAGACAGAGCCGCCAACTCAGAGACACGCCGAACAGAGGTAATAGCCACCAAAAAGGCAACTTTCTGAGTGAGCAGAGAAAGAGCAATATCATGCACCGGCTCAAAAGGAGGTCCCTGGAGAGCCGACAAAACCAAGTTTAAATCCCAAACCGACAGCAAGGGCTTTCTAGGAGGCCGCACATGGGTAACCCCCTGGAAAAATGTCTTAACCAGGGGATGAAGGGCAAAAGACCTTTGAAAGAAAACCGCCAGGGCAGAAACCTGCCCCCTCAAAGTACTAAGCTGGAACCCCGAGTCCAGACCATGTTGAAGAAACTCCAGAATAACACCAGTTAATATAAGACCTCCAAATTCTGTAGTAGACGTTAGAGGAAGATCTCTTCCTAGCTCTAACAAGAGTCTGAACCACCGCATCAGAAAGACCTTCCTCCTTTAAGATGGAGGATTCAGCAGCCACGCCGTCAAGGCCAGCGTTGGTAAATTGGGGTAGCGTAGCTGACCCTGGGTGATAAGATCCGGAAGAAGAGGCAGATAAAACTGATCTACTGCCAGCCGCACAACGTCTGTGAACCACACTCGTCTTGGCCACCTTGGAGCCACCAGAATTGCTGGATCAGAGATACCTCCCTGAGGGCACTCCTGCTGCGAGTCCCTCCTTGGTGATTGATGTAAGCGACCGCCGTCCGATTGTCTGATCGGACTTGAACTGGCAATCCCTGCAAGAGAAGAGTCAAGCGAGGCAGAACCAACCAAATGGTCCGTAGCTCCAAAACGTTGATAGGGGTATGAGTCTCCCGAGGCCCCCATAACCCCTGGAACTGATGTTCCCTCCAGAAGCCCCCCCAGCCCGACAGGCTGGCGGCCGTGGTGACCGTTTCGCAACAAGGGGTCAGAAAGGATCTGCCCTTCAACAGATTGCTTGACACTAGCCACCACTGAAGGGACTGCTGAGCCCGGGGAGACAGCAGACAAGACTGATCCAATGACAGCGGACACTTGTCCCAAGTCACTAGAAGATGGAGCTGAAGCGTCCTCATGTGAAAACTGGGCAAAAGGGACTGCCTCGAAGGAAGCCACCATCAGACCTACCAATCTCATCCCTAGCCGGATAGACGGGCGAGGATTGGAAAGCAGAAGCCGAACCAAATCTTGGATCAGAAGAATCTTGGGCTGAGGAAGGAACACCCTGGCCTGAAAGGCATCCAGAGTCATGCCCAGAAACGAAACCTCCCTGGATGGGGAGAGGGAGGACTTGGAATAGATGATCACCCAACCGAACCTCTCCAGCGTGGATACCACCACTCTGGTGTCTAGCTCCGCTTGGCTGAGAGAGGAAGCCAAAATGAGAAGGTCGTCCAGGTATGGTACAATGCGAATGCCCTGGACTCTGAGGAGGGCCATCACCCCCGCCAATACCTTGGTGAACACCCTCGGAGCCGAGGTAAGCCCGAATGGAAGGGCCCCACCAGAATTGCTGGTGCCCCTTCTAGAGTCAGCTTGCGCACCACTTTGCCCACCATGGAGGAATGGGGGAACAGGTACAGAAACCCCACTTTCCTCCAAGCCAGGGACATGGCATCCACTGCCAGGGCCAGAGGATCCTGAGACAGAGACACAAAGGCAGGAAGCTTGTGATTGTGACGAGAGGCAAAAAGATCCACCTCCGGAGTCCCCCACTTGTGACAAAGGGACTGGAATACCTTGGAACTGAGAGATCATTGTCCTCGGCGAGAGGATCTCTTGCTCAGGGAGTCCGCCTTCGTGTTCGCCACTCCCGGGATGTAAATGGCTGAGATGCATGGGACATTGCTCTCTGCCCAAACAAGGATCAGAGATACCTCCCTGAGGGCACTCCTGCTGCGAGTCCCTCCTTGGTGATTGATGTAAGCGACCGCCGTCCGATTGTCCGATCGGACTTGAACTGGCAATCCCTGCAAGAGAAGAGTCAAGCGAGACAGAACCAACCAAATGGTCCGTAGCTCCAAAACGTTGATAGGGGTATGAGTCTCCCGAGGCCCCCATAACCCCTGGAACTGATGTTCCCTCCAGAAGCCCCCCCAGCCCGACAGGCTGGCGGCCGTGGTGACCGTTTCGCAACAAGGGGTCAGAAAGGATCTGCCCTTCAACAGATTGCTTGACACTAGCCACCACTGAAGGGACTGCTGAGCCCGGGGAGACAGCAGACAAGACTGATCCAATGACAGCGGACACTTGTCCCAAGTCACTAGAAGATGGAGCTGAAGTGTCCTCATGTGAAAACTGGGCAAAAGGGACTGCCTCGAAGGAAGCCACCATCAGACCTACCAATCTCATCCCTAGCCGGATAGACGGGCGAGGTTTGGAAAGCAGAAGCCGAACCAAATCTTGGATCAGAAGAATCTTGGGCTGAGGAAGGAACACCCTGGCCTGAAAGGCATCCAGAGTCATGCCCAGAAACGAAACCTCCCTGGATGGGGAGAGGGAGGACTTGGAATAGATGATCACCCAACGAACCTCTCCAGCGTGGATACCACCACTCTGGTGTCTAGCTCCGCTTGGCTGAGAGAGGAAGCCAAAATGAGAAGGTCGTCCAGGTATGGTACAATGCGAATGCCCTGGACTCTGAGGAGGGCCATCACCCCCGCCAATACCTTGGTGAACACCCTCGGAGCCGAGGTAAGCCCAAATGGAAGGGCCACAAACTGAAAATGCTGATCTTCCACCACGAACATGAGGAATCTCTGGTGTGCCAGGAAGATAGGTACATGCAGATAAGCATCCCTGATGTCTATGGACGTCATGAAGTCCCCCTGACGAAGAGAATCGACGGCTGACCGCAAGGTTTCCATGCGAAACTTTCTGAAACGGATAAACCGATTGAGGAGCTTCAGAACCAAAATGGGTCGAACGGAGACGTCCTTCTTGGGCACCGTGAATAGATTGGAATAGAATCCCAAGCCCCTTTCCGCGAAAGGCACTGGGCAAATGACAGCCATGTCCAGCAGATAACTTACTGCCACCCGGAGCCCCTGTGCGGCCAGTGGATCCGAAGGCACTCGAGACCTGAAGAATCTGGGAGGAGGCCGGATCTCGAATTCCAGCTTGTAACCGGAAGACACCACTTCCAGAATCCATTTGTCTGAGCCCTCCTGGTCCCAGACCTGGAAGAAGTGCCGCAGCCGTCCTCCCACCCGCAAGGGTGAGGGCGCCCCTCATTGCTGAGCTGGCTTAGCAGCGGGCTTGGGTTTGGAACTCCAATTGTGACCTGGATTGGCACGACCTCTGCCTCTATTCCAGGAATCACCTCTGAGGGTAGAGAAGGCCAAAACTCTGCCAGTTCTGGCACCACGAAAGGAAGGGTTAAAGGAGGCCACCCCCGAAAGGGACAATGTTGCCTCTTACGCTGAGGTAACTTACCTCCTTTCGTGACAGAATCTAATCTTTCTCCAAAGAGCCACAATCCCACAAAGGAAAGTGCTGTAAGCCACAAAATCAGCCGCCCCCTGGCGCAACCATACCGACCACCGAATAGCTACAAGCAAGGCCGAGGTTCTACCACACATGACCATGGTATCATCCAAGGCGGCAAGCACAAAGGACATGAACAATTCACACCGCTTAAGGGCGGCGAACTCATCACTAGCCGGGTCAAGCCTGGAGGTACTTAACAGGTCTCTAACCACAGACCTGGTAGCCACTGCCAAAAGCGCCGAAGCACAAACAGGTCGCAAGGCTGAACCGACACTAGCAAACGCGTGGCAAGCCATCTGATCAATGCGTTTATCCTCACCATCTTTGAGAGTGGTGGAGTCAGGAGAAAAATAGAAGTATTGGATAACCCGAGCACCGGGGCATCCACCTCGGGAGGGGGGGGGGGGGGTGGATGACCATCGTTTTACCACGTCCACCGGAAAGGGATACTTTTTATCCCAACCTTGAGGAATACCTGGAAGCCGAGTAGGCTTCTCCCATTCCTTAAGAATAATGCCATCAAAATGCTTTTGATTTGGGAACTCCAGGCGCGGCTTGGAAGTCCCAAAGAATTCCCCTTTTTGAGGAGCGGCCTCCTCAGGAAGAGAAATTGCCTGAACCTCAAAAAGGTGAGCCAAGACCTTCGGGGTATCCACACCATACCCCTGCCCTTGCTCAGTATCAGCACCAACAAACTGCTGATTGTCAGAACCCTCAGAATCCTCAAATAATTCCCCCTCTTCTAGCGGGGAATAATCAGACCAGTCAAGGAAATCATAATCATCAAACTCAAAGGCCGGCGCGGCTGGAGACAAATGCTTTTGCTTAGCCGAGGCCTTTCTGGCAACAGAGCCAGAAATAAATTTCTCAATATTAGCCAGTCTGGCACATACATCAGATTGCGACTCCCCACCTGTGACAACATCACTAGGGGTACGGATAAGGCAGGGTGGGGAAGGAGATGAGGGGCCACAACGAGCACCTGTTGAAAAGTGAAACCGGCCCAGCAACAACCGCCGCAAAAACACATACAAACACACACACACACACAATCCACACACCATTTCCCCCAAATAAAGTAAAACAACCCAGAGGAGAAAAGACCCCCCCCCCCCCACCCAAGGGGCACAGAGGGACACGGTAGGGGGGAGAACCCACACCAATAGGTGAAAGAGGGACGGGGCATCCCAAGCCGGGATCACCAACCCGGACACCGCCTACCCTTTTGTATGGGGTCTCACGGGGGAGCAAGCTCCCATATACACCACATGGTGCAGCCTACCATTGCCTGGACCTTCAGCCTAGGCTGGGAGGCATACTGCTATAGTTTAAATTAAAAAAGGTTCAGGCAGCAATAGAAACAAAAGGCCGGGAGGTTACCCCGGCTACCTGCAAGGAGGAGACAACCATCTTCTGACTTGCTCGCCGACTGCAGAGACGAAAGACTGGGGAATGGTGGGAAGTCCCAGGTATTTATGGACCAGGAGGGGCTCCTTTTTTTCATGTCATCTCTGCAAGATCGCCCTCTACAGGACAGTTACCCAAGCGTCATGAATATTCGGAAGCGGGGTGTGTGACATACTGGGAATATGAGGCTGAACATGTGATAGAAGGTTCTGGAAGGTAGTGAGAAGGGATATAGGGAAGCCCCCAACCCAAACCCAGTTGTTCTAACCATTTGAATTGTAAGGAGCAGGAGCACAGACTCTAACAGAGAGAGACAGGAGAGGTTCCAACCTAGGACATTATTCTCTATGGAAGCAATGCTGATGATTGTACCTGATATTGGACAGAACCAGAGATGTAACTGGAAGACATGTACTTGTTCCGTGTTTTGCCGTTTGCTTGTGGAATAAATAAAGAGGAACTCTGCTTTCAACAGTTGGACTGCTGGACATCTTTCCAAGCGGCACCAGTGAGTACTTACCATTCCCTGAAACCCTAACCCTTACCTACTCACAACACACACATCGGACACCTGGGCCCAGAAGAACCTGCTCCCTGCCGTCACGTGTCGGACACCCCGGTACGTGAGGGCTACACATGTCCTGTTTGTCTGGCTATACAGGACACACACAGCATAAACAGGAGGAGGCACGAAGATAAGAAGGAGGAAGAGGAAAGACACACAGCTATACATGAGTTTCCTGTCTGTTCACAATGCCACAATTGTTTGTCTGGGATTCTTCATGTTAGACTGTGTGTTGTGTTTACACTATACAGCATTTCTATGTTATGTATTGTTCCCTTTTATGTTTAGATTAGTTGCTTACTAAGCAACTCTACAGTCTGTATGCAGCTAGTAGCTCAGTAAGCTTCCGCTTATATTTTTCTGCACATACAATTAGGTTTCCAGTCAAAAAAAGAAATAAAAAAGAAAAAGGCCTGCTTGTTTGCCTCCCCCAAATCAGACAAATTGTTCCTCTTTAAATACAGCCTCGGTGGTGTAGTATGTTGGAATAGCTTTGTAGGTTGCCTGGACCTTAACTTGACAGTCCTCACAACAAAAAGAATATCCTGTGAATCATTAGCTGGCCGGCAGCTCTGGATTTGTCCCCACCTAGTGTCCATTTATTGTGGTAAAGTGCATAGAAAAGTGGTGGATGGTGTCTATATTTCCCTTGGTTTTTTTCAGCCAGGCACAATCCATGCCAGGATAACAGACCTCCAGTCCACATCCCCAGTCCTCTACAGGTTTTTCCCCTACTCCCAGGTCTTTCCATGTGATTACATTTATTGAAGGAAGTAAGCCTAATAAAAGTTGCTGCTGAGGCTTCCAGTGTGGAGAAGGAGAGACTAGGATGAGGAGTCCGGGCCTTACTGCTCCCAAAACCTACTGGTCTGAACTGCATCCAAAGGACTTTGTGTGTTATGTTTTTTTGAACCTGTGTATTAGCAGCCTGGGCTTGTATGCCCTGAAAATGGACCTGTGATATTGAGGACTTGCAATATTCTGTACCTATCAGACACTGGACATTGCTAAAGCTGGTGAGGAAGCCGCTGACTGTACTGCATTGTACCCTGCATTATACTCTGAATTTAGGAGATTTGTCTTCAATAAACCGCTTATTATTTCAACTAAGAACTGTTTCCAGAGTCATTGCCGTTAGCACCCCAGATCCTAATATATATTATATATCGTGCAATATATTGGTGTGCAATCTGAACAAAGGTAGATGGTAAATGGTAGATGATAAATGGTCAAAACTCTGGAGACTAGAGTTTAATGTCTCTAAATGTAAAATCCTGCACTTGGGTAGAAGGAATCCCTGCTCTGAGCACCGTATGGGCAGCACTGTGTTATCCAGGACCTCGGAGGAGAGAGATTTAGGGATACTGATTACTGATAGCTGCAAGATGAGTGGACAGTGTAGCCAGGCAGTGGGAAAAGCAAGCAGGATGCTCGGCTGCATAGCTGGAGGCATCACCAGTAGGAAGAGGGAGGCTGTGATGCTGCTGTATAGAGCCCTGGTGAGGTCACAGCTAGAATACTGTGTGCAGTTCTGGAGACCTTACCTGCAAAAATACATTATTCAAATAGAATGGGTTCAAAGGCCAGCAACAAAAATGGTGGAAGGACTTAAACTTAAAACAGGAGAGACCTAAAGAACTTAATCTGAACAGTCTGGAGGAAAGAAGGGAGAGGGGGGACATGATGGAGACCTTTATATATGTGAAAGAATTCAATAAGGTTCAGGAGGGAAGTGTTTTAAGAAGAAACTTAATGATAGAACAAGGGGGCACAACCTGAAGCTAGTCGGAGGGAAGATCAGGAGCAATGTTAGAAAATATTATTTTACAGAAAGAGTAGTAGATGCTTGGAACAAACTTCCAGCAGAGGTATGTGAAATATCGACAGCAAGTGAATTTAAACATGTCTGATAAGCACACATCTATCCTAAGATAAAGAGTACATACAGTATATACATAAGGGCAGACTAGATGGACCGTATGGTCTCCTTCTGCTATATATATCTTTTTTTTTTTTCACGCCTGAGAAGAAATAAAGACTTACGAGTGGCCAGGGGATTTGATGTGATCTGGTACAGTGAAAGGCTTGTCGTAGACGTGTTGGTAAAGGTACGGCAGCTCCATCATTCGGGTCATTTGAAGGTGAAGTGTGGGGTCATCCACTTTATCTAAGAAAAAAACATTGCATTACAGAGATCATGTGACATGTGATCATGTGACATGCACCCGTATACGTTCAGCAGGCTAGTCACATCAGCCAACATATGTGTGGTCAGCCAATCGGCAGGGAATGGTTACAGTGTTGAAAAAAACATTTGCTGGAAAACTGAGTTGCAGCCCAGCTCAATTCATCACTACAGTTTGTCTGCATAGCATGTCCCAATGTTGGAGACTCAGAATTAAGAGTAGGGACCACACTAAACACAGAGTGCCTTGCCGGGGCAGTGTGGCTTCCACATGTATCTGCAGATATATGCAACCAAATCTCTGTCTTTCCACACAGACATGTTTGTTGCTTGATATTTAGTTGATGAGAGGGTTAAACTGGGCGGTAAATTAGTTCCCAGGCCCTGAAGAATAATGTTGATAATTTTGTATAAATAATAGTGATTGAGCTGCTCCCACCCCCCTTTATTCATCACTACAGTTACTCAAGAGGGGGAAATTTAGAGGGTTTTGGTCCGCTTCAAAGCTAACTCACACAAATATAAGTAGAAGTGAACCCAACATAAGTGTTGGAGATACAAAATTTTGCAACAGCTTACAGCGTGTCTTTAAATGTGATAAGTGACTTTTGCTAGATTTACTGCAGTTTACAGCTATGACAAGACGCTAGATGGCGCTGTGACCAATGCACAGTAGAGTCAGTGCAACTGTCCATGCATTTTACTGCTGTGTTGTTATTCCCTGCACTTTTCAGTGCTCTATGGTTCTTCTTTTCTTGTTCATGTTAGCCACCATGTAAGGTGAGTATTTAGTACCCAAAGATAAAACTAGAGGGGGGGGGGCGCAGCAGTTTGGTGAGGTTTGGGGGAGGTTTACTCCAACCAAGTAACCCCTGGCTACAAATACAGTCCCACCAAGTATGGGCCTTGTAACACTTTAAAAGCAAGAAAGAATAATTTATTGCTGTTAAATTAATATACCAAACCCATCAGATCTACTATTTTGGGGCACCCCTGTAAATGGCTGCGTACCACTTCATGCTGTGGCGTGTACTCCCTGGGGTACGTGTACCACAGGTTAAGAACCAGTGTCCTAAGCCACAGCATAGTCAATATGAAAAAATCGCACAGCCGATAATCCAGGAGAAAAGGGGGTGCTAATCCCTATTTGTAGTGGAGAGGAGCTTCACCCCTCATCCTTTGCAGTGGTGCTCGGGTGCCGCTCCTCTCCCCTGCACTGCAGGCTTCCAACTCTGTTCAGGGAAGTGTATTTTCTATTGTTTGTTGCTGTTATTAATGTCATATTTAAAGAGGAACATCGGACCAAAAATAAGGAGGAGCAGTTTCTCCCTCCCATCGGCCCCTACTTACCTTTTGGATGTCGCAGCTGTCTGCTGTGGTAACATCTGGCTGCTTCAGGGTCTGATCCTCATCCACCGCTGACTTGGCTGTCTGTAAATGATGACGTCTCGCGGGATTTCGGATGGCTCCATTGCATCCCTGCACTGCGTAGGCGCGAAATCAGGGGTCATGCGCAGTGCCTGATGGAATGCAAGATGGTGCCGCCCGTCGGGGGGGGGGGGGGGGGTCGCCAGAAGATGGATCCCCCAAAGGGTACAAACTGCCCAAAGGTAAATCAGAGGGGGGGGGGGGCAGCAGTTCGGTGAGGTTTGGGGGAGGTTTTACCCCCCCTTCCCCGATGGACCAAAACCCAGGATTTTGACTATCCTGGGATTTGGTCCTTGTGTTAAACCTCCCAGGTCGTCGGAACCAACTCGCCTCATCCCGGTCCTATGACGCAGCGTGCTGAAGGACGCATCCCTTACTACCCTCTAACAGAAGCGTGCCCGGGTCAGTGGGATGTCAGGGATGCGGCCGCAGCTCGCGCATGCATTGTTGGACCGGGAAAGTAGGTAAGTGTATGGGGCGACCTGGGGGGGGGAGGGGGTTCACACAGCGGGGCATCCTGATTTTGGGAGGAGGGAATTGATCAGCTCAGGTATCGTATAGATTCCCGGTCCGATCGCCATGGGTTTTGGTCCACTTTAATTTATTTGTTTGCTTTGTATTTATAATCAGATATTTATTCTGCACTTGCACTTTGGTTTATATCACGGGGTTACCATGGAATTAGCAGTCATTGTTTCGATCCTCACTAGGTTTTTTTGCCTTTTATTGCCTAGCACTTTTATTTAGAGTTTTTGCACAATATCAGTAGTTTGTTGTTTTTGTGGGAGTTTTTGCACAATTTTCCTTAGCACTTTTTTCCACTGATGTCTGTTTTTACAACAGCAGTTTTCTTCTAGTGATTCTTTTATATCCCCTATGGTGTTGCTGTATATTGCCTGTGGCCAAGTCTGGCACCTATATCCTATTAACCATTTAGGTGCTGGGGGTGGGGTGCTCACCCCTCTGTTTTTATCTTCTCTCTTGTGTGCGTTTTAATGCTGCCTATCTACTTAATACATTTTCAGTATTTGCATTATTGTGGGTGTGCGGCTCTCTAAAATAGCCAGGGTTATTCACTAGAGTAGACTATGGTTTGGTACCACCAGGGGCGGACTGGTCATAGGGAGACACCACTCTACCCCCTCACCCAAGCAACCCCAGCCAAGGTCCTTACCCTAATGATATAGCCACAGCCTTGGAGCACATTGGTTGACTGGCTAGGAAGCAGAAAATTTGCCACTGGCTGGTCATGGGCAGGCCGGGTGCTGGTAAAATCCCGGGCTGATTTTTGAACCCAGTCCGCCACTGGTTACCACACCAAAGTCTAGCGACACCATCGCAATGAGTTTTAATGAGCGTACACCAAGATGTTCAAGAGATGACACTTAAAGCAGTGTCGGACTGGCCCACCAGAGGATCTGACCCAGGGCCACCATCAGGGCAAGAGAAGAGATTCAAGACTATAACAATGACCTTGATTCAATAAGAGTTGAAAATTCTTGTGGTAGTTAAAAAAATCACTAGAATTTTACTCTTCTGGAAAACAATGAAAGTCTATGGTAGTTTTTTTTTACTCGTAATACAAGTTGAGAATGTTTTACTTCTTTTTACACTGTAGTAAAAAGTGCCATTGACTTTCATTGTTTTCCTAACTGTTTTTTTCCTCATGAAGTGAATTTTTTACTACCATGAGAATTTTTCCAACTCTTATTGAATCAAGGCCATTGTTTCTGACTTGCCTGGAGTGTTATCTTGAGTTTTTTTTTTCCAGAAAATTATCTAATTGTGTTTAAATGGAGCAGGATATTGACTATCGTGGGTTTTGGTCCTTGCCCCCGCTGTGCAAAACCCCCCCAGGTCGCCAAAACAAACTCACCTCTTCCCGGTCCTACTGCGCATGTGCAGGCACTCGTCTAATCAGCGCGCTCGAATCTGCTGACGTCATTTCGTCTAAGCCTCCATCTAAGGCGAGCGGCTCCGAGAGTGCTGAGTACCCTTTAAAAGGGAGCGTGCCTGCGCCGGCCATTTGCAAAGGACGTGACCCTGCTAGAGGGATAGTGGGGATGCGCCGTTGGACCGCCATTGGTCTGGGGAACAAGGTAAATGTGTGGGGCGACAAGGGGGGGGGTTTCACACAGCGGGCATTCTGATTTTGGATACCCCGGGGGAGGGAATCAAGTGACCCTGGAATATTATAGATTCCCGGGTTTTGGTCTGCTTTAAGCTGAAAGGTGGGCCCCAAGGATAATTTTCGTCTAGTGGAATGATTTCCTCTGGTGGGCCCAAGGTGATCCAGTTTGACCCTGCATACAAGTGTGCCTCTAATAAAAGTCATGCAAACCTAAAGCCTTAAACAGTTGAGATATAAATGTTCTTTGTCTTACAGAAAGCTGAAGCCACCACTTCCCTCTGTTGTCTGAAAACTTTGATGTAGCCACGAACCCTGATGACATCACCGATCTCCATCTTGGCTTCTCTGCTTTCCTGTTTGTACAGTTCTTGCATTAGTCCGTCCAGGTCATTCGCTCCCGCTGTGCTTCCCCGCGCCGCTGCAAATCGATAGATGTATCAGATAAAAGGTACATTCCCAGCGGGAGGGCCGAGGTGATACAAAGCAGATACATGACTTCTCTCTTACATTACATTAACACGTTATTTTACTTAAACCGGACCAACAGCCTGGCACAGTTGGAAAAGAAAGGTAGCGGCCATTTTGGAGCTTTCTCCCAGCGTCTCAGCCGTGCTGCTGCCTGGATTCAACTGATATAACTGACAATGCACAGTAACAGGAAGCCCAGCAGCACTTCCTGTTTGCAGGTGGCCTACAAATGCCTAAGCTGCCATCTTGTTTTTAAAATTGATCCCAGCAGGATTTAGAAAAAGGTAAATTAATTTTTATGTGCAGCAATCTAAATTGCCCCGGGGAGGGATGCATATAACACTGTTTGTTGTGGGGGGTCTGGTTTAAGTCATTTTTAACTGTTGGTCCGCTTTAAAAGGGACTCGAAGTGGAACAGTGGGTGATTTAAAATTGTATAAGATGCACTGGTTTAGGTTGAGTAAAGCGGAACAAACCCAGAGATTTTTACTCTTTTGTTCCTTACCCTTATGGTATTCGTGTTTGGGATGCCCATCGTTTAAAACACCAAATGATTGCCCAAACAAATGCTCAGGTCCCAGGCTTTGCCGGGTTCTACGGCTGTTGTCCAATCAGAGCTGTTTGCCGTGTATATTTAATGTTCGGCAAGCGGCTCTGCTTATGCTAGTTGGGAATAAATGAGTGGGCACATCCTCAGCAGTGGTCACGCTCCCACCCCCAGCCTATGTTAAAGTGGACCAAAACACAGGATTTTAAAGTGGACCAACACCCAGGATTTTGACTATCCTGGGTTTTGGTCCACTTCGGCGGGGCACCCCGATCGGGGGTGTCCCGCTCTCTGAAACCCCCCAGAAACGCCAAAAAAACTCACCTCTCCCCGCTCCCACGTGACCGCGGTGTCCAATCCCCGCCGGCGTCCAAGCGGGTGACAGCGGCGTCCAAGACAGCGCGTCCGCCGCCGCCTCCCATGCGTCACTCTCGGCGTGCGCGCGCACGGCCTGTCGCGGGCGCGCGCACGTCTAGAGGGGCACGCGGGAGGCGGCGGAAGCGATCAGGTAAGGAGTTTGGGGTTTTTTTGGGGGTTTCACCCCGCGGGACATCCCGATCTCGGATGTCCCGCGGTGAGTGAGGTGATCGGCCCGGGAATCTTATAGATTCCCGGGCCAATCACCCCTGGGTGTTGGTCCACTTTAACAACCCGATCAGGGGTGCACCACTGTGTGAAATCCCCCAGGTCGCGGAAACCAACTCAACTCTTCCCGGTCCTACGGCGCATGCGTGACCGCTCATCCAATCAGCTGATGTCACGTCGCCTAAGCCGTTGTCTAAGGTGAGCGTGCCCTCTAACAGGGAGCGTGCTGGCGCCGGCCATTCACAAATGCCTGGAGCCGGCACACACACTGCTAGAGGGATAGCGGAGATTCGGACGCGGTTCATGCATCCGCCATTGGACTGGGTTAGAACCGCCAGGGAAAGCTTTAGGCTGTCGGAGACAACTATTGGTCCACATGGAATCCTTATGATAGTACCCGAGGACCCATCGTCTCTTATTGTTTTACTCTCTATCTGGAGGTTTGCAAAACTCACTTTTTTCAGCGCCTCCCTTGGTCGCTGTAAACAATAGGAAGCGAGAGCTGACGTAGGTAAGTGGATGGGGCAACCTGGGGGGTTTCAGACAGCAGGGCATCCTGTTTTTGGATGCCTTGGGGGGAGGGAATCTTATAGATTCCCGGGCTGATCACCGTGGCTTTTGGTCCACTTTAATGGCTGGGGGCCGGAGTGCACACACAACCCAAAGATGCTGTGGGGATACGTCAGCTCTCGCTTCCTATTGTTTACAGCGACCAAGGGAGGCGCCAAAAAAAGTGAGTTTTGCAAACCTCCAGATAGAGAGTAAAACAATAAGACGATGGGTCCTCGGGTACTATCATAAGGATTCCATGTGGACTAATAGTTGCCTCCCACAGCCTAAAGCTTTCCCTGGCGGTTGCCCGACCAAGTACTAGCTGCAGCTTTGGCAAGATTTTCCTTGGCTGGCTACAAGAACTGCCTTCTATTAACCTGCGCCTCAAGAGGGAGCCACTGGACAGGGGTTCAAAAGCAAAGCCATAAAGCCTATAGACCCCCCCCGCCCACGGGTTTTTAGGAACGGCTCATAAGGGTCCTGGCACCCACAACAAAAATCCACATAAGCTCAAACATAAAAGAGGGCTTTTGTCTAATGAGAGCCATCCGCCATGACTACGTCATTGGGCAGGTGGCTCTCTTTGAAATGAATGGGGGGCGTACGCTGCCGCATTGCCGGGGATGCAACAAAGCTTGCTCCCCATTCAAAACAATGAAACTCTCATTGGACAAGAGCCCGCACATGCACCATTGGAGCCAGGGAAGGAAGGTGTTTTATACATCCTGATTCGGGATGCCCCGGGGGAAAGCGAGCAACTGGCCCTGGAATCAGGCCAGCCGCTGCTGGGTTTTGTTCCACTTTAAGGCAGACCTTCAGTATCATTTAATGAAAAGCCCAAACTATTGAAAAACTATTCCCCAGCATCTAAAATTAATATATTTAACGTTTTTAATCATTTACAACAATTGCTATGGGGTGCACTACTTATTCCATTTAACATGTGCTCATACCTCAGTAAATGCAATCACTAGTTTGGGAGTGGACATGGAAAAAAAACACACCTTCCTCCCTTAGGGAGCACCAAAAAATATTCACAAACCTATATCCTCAAAAATATATCACTTTTATTTACACATGAAATTTCATAAAAACACTTACATACATATACACAAAGCACAAGACATTTAAAAGGGTGAAGGTTCACCCTTGGAAGCCGCATGGATAGCGGCGGGCGCGGGTGTCCCGGTTGCGATCCCCCTTTTTGATGAGTGTTTCTGACATTCTGTTATTCTGATGTGCTAAACCCAACCCTGGGCACTGGTAGTATTTAATTGTTATTGTGCTGGCACTTGTATATTGCGGTTTTTGGGTTTCTGTATTTCTTGTCATATCGGTTCTTATATCGAATAGGTATTATGGGGTGGGATTTATAGTTAGTAGGTATCAATATTGCAGAGTTTGGTGATCGTTCAACATGTTTACAGCAGTACACATTTTTTTAGCACTAAGCACTTTTTGAGCAAAAAAATTTTTTTTGTTTTTTGTACATTCTTTGATATAATATTCATTGTTTAAGGGGTCTTTTTTTGGGATTATTCATGTGGGGTATACACAATATAGTTGTTTTTTATTGGTGATAATATGTGATAAGGTTTTGTTTAATAGGGGGATATGGTTTAGGTCCTCTTTAAGCACTTTTTGAGCATAAATTTTTTTTTTTTGTACATTTATTGGTATAATATTCATTGTTTAAGGGGTGGTTTTTGGATCATTCATGTGGGGTATTCACAATAGAGTTGTTTCTCATTGGTGATAATATGTGATAAGGTTTTGTATAATAAGGGGATATGGTTTAGGTCCTCTTTAAGTGCCGGCACAAATACTTAAGTATGTATATGTAGAGAGATTTCCTCTCCCTGCACAATACAGACTTGTCTTTTAATAGAATTTGATTAGTTCACAGCATTGGAACAGAGACACACACTATGTATATATCCCATTAGTGGGAGTTTTGAGATATTTTGATGATATGACAGGGGATTAGCATCACTGTTTTTAAATGTCTTGTGCTTTGTGTATATGTATGTAAGTGTTTTTATGAAATTTCACGTGTAAATAAAAGTGATATATTTTTGAGGATATAGGTTTGTGAATATTTTTTGGTGCTCCCTAAGGGAGGAAGGTGTGTTTTTTGTTTTTAATCATTGTTTTTAATCATTTACTTATTATTCTTTCCCCCACTGGGTTGCAACTCTGTAGGATATGGGCGCCTTTAAATATAGGAAAGTACCCACACGATAGATTGACGGATGCCCTTTAGAATGTGCAAGTGGTTTTCTTGCTCGACACCTTTCTTTCTCTCAATTCCACATTCCCTTTTTCTTCTTCACATTTTCCTTCTACTTTCTGCATTCACTCCCTGCGCCCAGCCATTCAGATAGGTGAGTGTGCACTCACCAGGGGAGCCGGGGGCACGGGCGCCGGCTTATCAATGCTGATGCAAAGTGTAAATTAGTGGGTTTGTGCCACATAAAAAATGCTGATTGGACGAGCGCCCATGCATGTGCCGTGGGAACGGCGGAAAGGTCAGTGAAAGTGGGTGATCTGGGGGGTGGGTGATCTGGGGGTTTCACACAGGGGGCATCCTACATGAAGATGCCCCCGGGGCAGGGACCAGTCCATACCTATCAACTTTTCAGGTTGGGAAAGTGGGTCATTTGTTAAATTAGGCCACACCCCTTCATTGATTGATGGATAGGAGATAGGGTGTAACAATAGAAACACTTTGAATAGGCAAATGAATCATTTATTGCTGCAGATCTGCATGTTACACCTCAAAGAGGGACAAATGAGAACAACGAGGGACAAGGGGACATGGACTCAAAAGAGGGACAGTCCCTCCAAATCAGGGACAGTTGGGAGGTATGCCAATCACCAGGATAGTCAAAATCCTGGTGATTGGTCTACATTAATCACAGAGGAGGATCCCAAAGCGGGAAGTGTGTGTATGTGTGTGTGTAGACAATTCTCGCCATAGATTAGCAAACACAACTACAATATAAAAAAGGTTAAACAAATGAAAGTTCATTGGACCTGATGAGATTCCGGGGGGTGGGGGGATTTTCCAGCAAGTGCAGCTGATAACTCCGGTGCTGTCATCCACTGAAAAGGAAACAGAGGCCATTACTTTTAGCAATGATTTATAAAAGCTCCATCACATTCCGTGGCCCTGTACAAAGTAGCCTATGAGCCATTCGCACAATACAACCATGACAAGAGATATACAGGAAGGTAACAAAGAGAAATGAGTGCAGGAGCAGAGCCCGGCTGCACCACCGCTCCCCGCGCGCGAACAGACGGGCAGGAAATTCATCCATTAATTGGCATCAGGCAGAATATGGAGGAGGAAAGGGAAGGGTGGGGCCGCATGTCAGGAGACCCAAAACCAGGAGAGCAAGAGGGAGGAGGGCGGATTGTTTGTGCTCAGCTGCCAACCAACAACCTATCAGGCTCAGACTGGCCTACAGGGTTACCAGCTAATCCCTCGGTGGGCTCCTGGTCCCAGTGGCCCCCACTCTAAAGCACATGTCAAACTCAAGGCCCCGGGGCCGGATGCGGCCCTCCAAACCTTTTTATATGGCCCTCTTACAGGTGGCAGACGTTGGCTGGGCTGCACCTTTTTCTAGCAGGCTGTGTCACTCAAAGACTTCTAACAGTCACATGCACACAGCGGGCCACCCCGATTCTGGATGCCCCCACTCAGAGGAACAACACCCCGAAAAGTGAAAAACGGGTGTGTTCTTCTTTAAAGTTTACCAAAACTCAGCATAGTCGAAAGTTTTGACTATCCTGGGTTTTGTTCCTTTCCCCAGGGGCACCCCTCTAACAGGGAGCGTGCCTGCGCAGCTCATTCACAAATGCGCCAGGCACGTGCAGTGATACAGGGAAGCGGAGGATGCAGGCGTCAGAGCTGCTGCTCTTAGACGCGCCGTGGGGCTGGGATAAGGCGAGTTGGCTGCGGCGATCTGGGGGGATTTCACACAGCGGGGTGCCCCTGAGGAAAGGACCAAAACCCAGGATAGTCAAAATCCTGGGTTTTGGTCCACTTTAAAGAAGCAACTAACCTGGCTGGATATTTCTGACTCCTCCTCCTGCCATCCAGCATAGCAATATGGATTTTTATCAATGGGCCATTTTTTTCGCGCTAGTCCTCCTTTAAATCACACAAATTACAAGTGTTGTCCCATCAAGTTTTAGTGGTGTACCTGTCATTTCCTGACACACAAACATAGCCGTGACAGGTTTAGGAAATGGCAGGTATCCCATTGAAACAGACAAGCAAACCCCTAGATCAGCAATAGAGACAGCTTCCGTGGCTCCTCCACTGACTCACAGACTGACCACACTGAGCTATTATCACTAAGAATGGTCGGTCAGGGTGCAATCAGCAGGGGAGGGGGGGGCACATCCTCGTGACTGGAGGCAAAAATACCATTTTGTGAGTACTCACCTTTAAAATGGATATTATAAGTGTGACATACACTCTGCTTCAACTCTTCATGACATTTGGGTTATTCTCCAGTAGAGGGCCAACTTCTGCAGAGATGAATGCAAAAAAGGAGCTCCTCCCAGTCCATAAATACCTGGGACCTCCCACACATTCCCCAGTGTAAGATAGCAGTAAGGGGACCAGGAAGAACAAAATATAACAATACTAACAACCAAGAAACAATGGTTCACCATATAAAGGATCTGGAATACCAAAAAAGGGTGGGTGAAGCAGAGTGTATGTTACACTTACAATATCCGTTTTAAAGGTGAGTACTCACAAAACGGTATTATTCCAAGTGTGACATACACTCCGCTTCAACTCTTCATGACATTTGGGACATCCAATAGCAGTGTCCGTCATGGGTGGGAACCATAAACAGTAAAGAATGCACCAACTTAAACCACTGCAGCTTGCAGAACTTTGCGGCCAAAAAACAGCATCCGCTGAAGCCCGCACATCAACCTTGGAAAACTTGGAAAACGGAAGACCAAGTAGCAGCCTTTCAAACTTGTTCAACAGAAGCCTGGTGCTGAAAAGCCCAGGACGCACCAACAGCACGAGTAGAATGCGCAGTGACCCTAAAAGGGGGAGTCCTCCCCTTAGCAGAATAGGCCCCAACAATGGCCTGACGAATCCATTTGCTAATGGTAGACTTTCCTGGGCCCGCAGGGCACCACGAAAAAGGCATCCGTCTTGCGGATAGAAGAAGTAGTCACCAAATAGTACTTAACAAAGTAAGGGGCCTGAATCGACAGAGCCGCCAACTCAGAGACACGCCGAACAGAGGTAATAGCCACCAAGAAGGCAACCTTCTGAGTGAAAACAGAAAGCGCAATATCCTGTAACGGCTCAAAAGGAGGACCCTGGAGAGCCGAAAGAACCAAATTCAAATCCCAAGCAGGAACCATAGCCTTCCGAGGGGGTCGAACATGAGTGACCCCCTAGAAAAAAGTCTTAACCAGCGGGTGTAAGGCAAAAGATCTTTGGAAGAAAACAGACAGAGCAGAGACCTGCCCTTTCAAGGTACTAAGCTGGAACCCAAGATCCAGACCGTGCTGAAGAAACTCCAAAATCCTAGGGATCGAAAACACCCTGCAAGGCCAGGCCCTAGCTTCACACCAGTCAATATAGGACCGCCAAGTCCTATAGTAAATGCCAGAAGAGGACCGCTTCCTAGCTCTAATCAAGGTCTGAACAACAGCCTCAGACAAACCTTCCTCCTTCAGAATGAAGGTTTCAGCAGCCAAGCCGTCAAAGCCAGCATTTGTAAATTGGGGTAAAGTAATTGACCCTGAGATAACAAATCCAGAAACATGGGCAGCCGGTACTGAACTACCGCCAGCCGTACGACGTCAGCGTACCAAACCCGTCATGGCCACCTTGGGGCCACCAGAATTGCTGGTGCACCTTCGAGAATCAGCTTGCGAACTACCTTGCCCACCCTGGCGAAGAAAGGAAACAGGTACAGGAACCCCAGATCCTTCCAGGCAAGGGACAAGGCATCCACTGCCAGGGCTAGAGGATCCTGAGATAGAGACACAAAGGATGGGAGTTTGTGATTGTGCTGTGAGGCAAAGAGATCCACCTCCAGAGTCCCCCACTTGTGACAAAGTGACCGAACAAAACTCCGAGATTGAGAGACCACTCCCCTCGGCGAGAGAACCCCTTGCTCAGGGAATCCGCCTCCGTGTTCTCCACTCCCGGAATGTAGACTACCGAAATGCAAGTAACATTGCTCTCCACCCAAGTCAGGATAAGAGAGACTTCCCTGAGGGCACTCCTGCTGCAAGTCCCTCCTTGGTGATTAATGTAGGCTACCGCCGTCCGATTGTCTGATCGAAACTGAACCAGGAGGCCCTGTAGGTGCGACGTCAGCCGTGCCAGGACAAGCCAGATGGCTCTGAGCTCCAAGACATTGATGGGGGCGTGAGCCTCCTGAGGACCCCACAACCCACTGAACTGATGACTTTTCCAGAAACCTCCCCAGCCCGACAGGCTGGCATCTGTGGTAACCGTCTCCCAACAAGGGGCCAGAAAGGATCTGCCCCTCATCAGGTTGCTCGACTCCAGCCACCACCAAAGTGACTGCTGAACCCTGGGAGACATCCTGAAAAGTTGATCCAAGGACTACGGACATCTGTCCCAATGCGTCAATAGGTGAAGTTGGAGAGATCTCATGTGAAACTGAGCAAACGGGACCGCCTCGAAGGAAGCAACCATCAATCCCACCAGTTTCATCCCCTGTCGGATAGAGGGGCAAGGATTGGCCAGAAGAAGCCGGATCAGATCCTGAACCCCCTGCACCTTGGGCTGAGGTAGAAACACTCTGGCTTGAATGGTATCCAGATTCATGCCCAGGAATGAAAACTCCTTTGATGGAGAGAGAGAGAGAGAGAGAGAGAGAATTTGGGGCGGTTGATCACCCATCCGAACCTCTCCAGGGTCGACACCACCTGGTGGGTGTCCAGCTCCGCCTGATGGAGGGAAGAAGCTGAAATCAGTAGGCCGTCCAGATACGGCACAATGCGAATGCCCTGAGCTCTGAGCAGGGCCATTATGCCCACCAGAACCTTGGTGAAGACCCTCGGCGCTGAGGTCAACCCGAAGGGAAGGGCTACAAAACTGAAAAAAATTGATCGTACACCACGAACCTGAGGAATCTCTGACGCGCTGGAAAAATTGAAACATGCCGATACGCATCCTTGATGTCTATGGACGTCATAAAGTCCCCTTGACGAAGGGAATTGATGGCCGAGCGCAGAGACTCCATGCGGAACATCTTGGTTCTGATGAACCCGTTGAGTATCTTCAGGACCAGAATGGGTCTTATGAAAACATCCTTTTTGGGAACCGTGAAAAGATTGGAATAGTAACCCCTGCCTCTCTCTGAGGGAGGCATCGGGCATATGACTCCCATGTCCAGAAGATTCTTTTTTTTTTTTAACTGCTAACAGGAGCCCCTGTACAGCCTGAGGGTCCGAGGGCACCCGAGACCTTAAAAATCTTGGAGGAGGCTAGTACTCGAACTCCAGTTTGTACCCGGACAAGACCACTTCCAGAATCCATCTGTCTGTGACCTCCCGAGCCCAGACCTGGAAGAAGAGCCGCAGCCATCCCCCCACCCGTACGGGTGAGGGCGCCCCTTCATTGTTGAGCTGGTTTAACAGCGGACTTGAGCTTGGAACCCCAGGCAGAAGCAAGACGGGCCCGACCTCTGCCTCTGTTCCAGGAAGAACCTCTGCCCCCGGAGTAGGCAACATCTCTGACTGCTCTGGCACCACGAAAGGAAGGGTTGAAGGAGCTCGCCCCCCGAAAGGAGTCCCCCGCTGGGGTAACTTACCTCCCTTAGCAACCGCATCCAACTTATCTCCAAACAGCCGCGTACCCAAGAAGGGAAGGGCTGTGAGCGATTTCTTGGCCGCAAAGTCAGCCGCCCACTGGCAAAGCCAGACCGATCGGCGCATGGCTACCAAGAATGCCGAAGTTCTCCTACACATGACAATCGTGTCCTCCATAGCGGTCAATACAAATTCCATGAATAATTTGCACCTCTTAAAGTGGACCAACACCCAGGATTTTGACTATCCTGGGTCTTGGTCCACTTCGGTGGGGCACCCCCGATCAGGGTGCCCCGCTGTGTGAAACCCCCCCAAACACCCGGAAAACTCACCTCTCCCCGCTCCCAGCGCCGACGGACAAACGATTTGACAGTCGCTTGTCCGTGGCTCCTCCGCCGCCGCCTCCCGCGCATCCCTCTTGACGCGCGCGCCCCCGCGCCGGCCATTCACAGACGGCCGGCGCGGGGGCGCGCACGCCTAGAGGGGCGCGCGGGAGGCGGCGGCGGCCGGCAGCCGCCGAAACTAAGGTAAGGGGGTTTGGGGGGGTTTCACCCCGCGGGACATCCCGATCTCGGATGTCCCGCGGGGAGGGAGGTGATCGGCCCGGGAATCTTATAGATTCCCGGGCCGATCACCCGAGGGTGATGGTCCACTTTAAGGGTAGTGAACTCGGCGCTGCCCGGGTCAAATTGGGCGTCAAGTAACAAGTCCCTAACCAAAGACCTAGTAGCCACCGTAGCAAGTGCAGATGCACACACAGGTCGCAAGGCTGAACCAACACTGGCAAAAGCCTAACCTGCCATCTAATCAAGGCGCTTAACCTCGCCATCCTTAAGGGAAGTGGCGTCTGGGGTGTGGACCACAGAGGTGTTGGACAATCCCAAAAACTGGCGCATCGACCTCGGAAGGAGAAGACCAGCGCTTAACCGCTTCCACCGGAAAAGGATACTTCTTATCCCATCCCAGAGGAACACCCGGAAGCCGGCTCTGTTTCTCCCATTCCCTAAGGATCAATGCCTCAAAATGACCTTGGGTAGGAAACTCCAAGCATGGCTTGGAGGACCCTAAAAGTTCCCCTTTTTTTGACAGGGGGTGCCTCTGGCGGGGCAATATACAAAACCTCCAAGAGATGTGCCAAAACCCTGGAAGTCTCAACGGCATCCCCCAGCGCCTGCCCAACATCAGTATCACAAAAAATGCACCTCATCAGCATCTGATACCTCAAACAATTCCCCTCTCTAACGAGGAATAATCCGACCAATCAAGGGAATCATCATCAAAATCCAAAGCCGCCTGGGCCGGCGACAAATGACTTTTTTTAGCCTGGGCCATCTTGCCCACCGCGCTAGCAATAAATCTCTCGATGCTGGCCAAATTAGTACAAACATCAGAGTGCGACTCCCCGCTAGTGACCATGTCACTTGGGGTATGGATAAAGCAGAGAGGGGGAGGCGATGAAGCGGGAGGTGCCGACCCAGACACCTGGGGGCCCAACTGCCGCGTTATGGCCTTTTGTGCACATGGTATAAAGATCAGCACAATATCACCTAGTAAGCAACCCCGGGATGCCCCTTTAAAGTCCCTGTGGGAGAATTTTGAAAAAGAAGTGTAAACTTTTAATGCTAGGGATTCCTAGGAAAGACATGAATGAAGAGGACCCCATAAGCACAAGTACACACACACACACACCCACACACAATTAAACACATGTGGCAGGAACAATGTCATAAAATGAATATATTAAAACATATATATATTGAAATATATAAAGGTATGCATAGGTACACCAAGGCAGGCAGCACTGCCAAAATAACAAGGCATTATCACAACCAGTAAGAAACACAGGTGGGCCCCAATGGGGCACTCACGTGAAAAGAAGATGGCGCCCGGCAAGCAGAAGCAACGCATCGGCTGAGGGAGAAGAGGGCAGAAGAAGGGGGGCGGGCCCGCACGGATCGCGCAAGGCCCCGCCCCTCTCCCTCCGCCGATAGAGAACGCCGGTTGTAGAGGCCGGGTCAGACAAGGCGGCAACAGCGGGGGGCGGGCCGCGGCAGCGTGCGAGCGCCCGGCCCTGCCCCCTCACCGGAGCACTGAGGGGGAGAAGCTCCCCAGAGGCCGCGCTGCCGGAGGCCGGCAGACGCAGCCCCAAGAGAGTCCTCCATAAGGAGGCATGAAAAATAAAAAACACACACAACATGCATATAATGGAAGACCCCCCCCCCTGACGGGTAATAGAGGGACCTGGAAGGGGGGAGATCCCGCACCATACGGTGCACAAGGGAAGAAGGGACATGGTATCCCCAACCGGGATCACGAACCTGGATTCCGCCTACCCCATAATGAGGTCTCACGGGGGAGCATGGGCTCCCTATCACACCTAAAGAGGTGTATCCTACCCTCACCAGGACCTGCAGCCAAGGCTGGGAGGCTCATACAGTACCAGGAAACAAAGGTCCGGCAGAAATAGGTAAAAAATGGGGCGGGCGCGAGCCCGGCTTACCTACAAGGAATAGAAGTCTTCATCTTCTGTCTTGCTCGCCTTCCTGCAGAGAAGAAACTGGGGAATTGGTGGGAGGTCCCAGGTATTTATGGACTGGGAGGAGCTCCTTTTTTGCATTCATCTCTGTAGAAGTTCGCCCTCTACTTGAGAATAACCCAAATGTCATGAAGAGTTGAAGCGGAGTGTATGTCACACTTGGAATAACACATCCTAGTCGGAGATGCCATGTCGTGATGTCCTGCTGTGTGAAACCCCCCAGGACGCCCTCAAACCTTACCTAAATCCCTTACCTAAAGGGAGAGGCAAGATCCCAGTTCTCTGTGCGGTGTGCTCCCACCCCTCAATCTGAATGGCCACGAGATGCCAAGGATGCCCCCGTGGCTTGCAGTCATGGCGTGGGATCGCCAGACAAGTTTGCGGGTGACCTGCAGTGTTTCACACGGTGGGACAATTACAAAGAAGGATGTCCCACGGGGAGTTAATCAGCCTTAATAGACTCCATGGCAGTTGAAAAACACTGTGTGAGCCCCCACCCATAGCCCCCGCAATCAGCTTTCCAGGGGGGCCTAAGCCACATTTGCGGGCTGCGGCTGCATCCCAGGTCCGGCCAAATACAGATTTGGTCCACTTTAAGCATATTCACCTTATCCAGCATTTGATCTCTGTGCACTGGGAGATCAGAAGCTGCAGCACCTGGTCTCTTCTATTTTGGGAGATGTCAGTGGATGGTGTGTTTGCTGCAGCATTTGGTCCTCCAGTGGACAGAAACCTGCCGACAGAAGGGGTGAGAATACAGTACCGAATTTACTAAGAGGCTGGGTGGTGGCAGGAAGGGGATATGTCTAATCTGAAAAATATAGGAGAGGCAGCAAACATTATGGAATGAGGGAAGTAATACCTCCATAGCTGTAGAATGCCTCCTTTTCTTTTACACTCACAACCGTTCCCAGAAGGTCCACTTGTTTGATCGGATGGTTCTTGTAGAAAAATATCCCTGGAAAAAAGAGTGCGCAGTCATTGCAAAGCAAACAGATGGATGACACTCTACTCACCAGCCACATCACAGTGAATGAAGTGTGTCACAGAGAGGGAATGACCGGCATTGCCTTGGTGGGTCTCTCTGTAAGAGGTGGCATAAGCATTTCACAGGACCCAAACTCACAAGACAAGGAAGAATGTGGCAAGGACTAGAGGATGATCAGTGGCAGTGAAGAAGGTGGCAAGGGCTAGAGAACGATGCCTGGCAGTGGAGAAGGTGGCGAGGATGATCCGTAGCAGTGGAGAAGACGTTGAGGACTAGAGGACAATCAGTGGCAGAGGAGAAGTTAGCAAGGACGAGAGAACGATCCCTGGCAGTGGAAAAGGTGGCAAGGTTGATCCGTAGTAGAGGAGAAGACATTAAGGACTTGAGGATGATCCGTAGCAGTGGAGAAGACATTGAGGACTAGAGAATGTTCAGTGGCAATGGAGAAAGTGGCAAGGTCTAGAGGCTAATCATTGACAGTGGAGAAGGTGGCGAGGATGATCAGTAGCAGTAGAGAAGACATTGAGGGCTAGAGAATGTTCAGTGGCAACAGGTGGCGAGGTCTAGAGAATGATCAGTGGCAGTGGAGAAGGTGGCGGGGTCTAGAGGCTGATCAGTTACAGTGGAGAAGATGGTGAGGACTAGAGGACAATCAGTGGCAGTGGAGAAGTTAGCAAGGACGAGAGAACGATCCCTGGCAGTGGAGAAGGTGGCGAGGATGATCCGTAGTAGTGGAGAAGACATTGAGGACTAGAGGACAATCCGTAGTAGTGGAGAAGACATTGAGGACTAGAGGACAATCCATAGCAGTGGAGAAGACATTGAGGACTAGAGAATGTTCAGTGGCAGTGGAGAAGGTGGTAAGGTCTAGAGGCTGATCAGTGACAGTGGAGAAGGTGGTGAGGACTAGAGGACGCCCATTGGCAGTGGAGAAGACATTGAGAACTAGAGGACAATCCGTAGCAGTGGAGAAGACAGTGAGGACTAGCGGACGCCCAGTGGCAGTGAAGAAGATGGTGAGGACTAGAGGACGCCCAGTGACAGTGGAGAAGACATTGAGGACTAGAGGACAATCTGTAGCAGTGGAGAAGACATTGAGGACAAGAGGACGACCAGTGGCAGTGGAGAAGGTGGCAAAGACATTGAGGACGATCCGTAGCAGTGGAAAAGGTGGCAAGGACTAGAGGCTGATCAGTGACAGAGGAAAAGGGGGCCGAGGACTAGAGGACAATCAGTGACAGAGGAGAAGGTGGCGAGGACTAGAGGACGATCCCTGGCAGTGGAGAAGACATTGAGGACTAGAGGGCAATCAGTGGCAGTGGAGAAGGTGTCGAGGACTAGAGAATGATCAGTGGCAGTGGAGAAGGTAGCGAGGACTAGAGGACAATCAGTGGCAATGGAGAAGACATTGAGGACTAGAGAATGTTCAGTGGCAATGAACCAGTGACAGTGGAGAAGACATTGAGGACAATCGGTAGCAGTGGAGAAGACATTGAGGACACGAGTGGCAGTTGCAGTGGAGAAGGTGGCAAAAACATTGAGGATGATCCATAGCAGTGGAGAAGGTGGCGAGGACTAGAGGAAATCAGTGGCAGTAGCGAGGACTAGAGAATGATCAGTGGCAGTGGAGAAGGTGGCAAGGACTAGAGAATGATCAGTGGCAGTGGAGAAGGTAGCGAGGACTAGAGGGCAATCAGTGGCAGTGGAGAAGGTGGCAAGGACTAGAGAATAATCAGTGGCAGTGGAGAAGGTGGCAAGGACTAGAGAATAATCAGTGGCAGTGGAGAAGGTGGCGAAGACTAGAGGACGATCCCTGGCAGTGGAGAAGACATTGAGTACTAGAGGACGATCAGTGGCAGTGGAGAAGGTGGCGAGGACTAGAGAATGATCAGTAGCAGTGGAGAAGGCGGCGAGGACTAGAGAATGGTCAGTGGCAGTGGAAAAGGTGGCGAGGACAAGAGGACGATCCCTGGCAGTGGAGAAGACATTGAGGACTAGAGGATGATCCGAAGCAGTGGAGAAGGCATTGAGGACTAGAGGACGACCAGTGGCAGTGGAGATGGTGGCGAGGACTAGAGGACGACTAGTGGCATTGGAGAAGGCACTGAGGACTGTAGGGTGATCACTCTCTGTGGAGGTGGTGAGGACAAGGGGACAATCAGTGGCAGTGGAGAAGGTGGCGAGGACTTGAAGAGGAACAATCATGGTGGAGAGGACTGGAGGGTGGTCAGTGGTGGCACAGCTGAAGGGTGACATGACACAAGCAAAAGGGGCCCATCAAGACTCTCTTGCCCAAGGGCCCACATAACCCTGGGCCCTAAACCCCACTTTATGTTAGTACTTTAGCAGCCGGCCACAGTGTGACTTACCTGGTACTTGAGTTGATTCCTTGAGTTCTAAAATATCCTTAATAAAGAGCCTGGCATATGCTAGGAACACCGGATCCAAACCCCAGACAAGGGAGGGAGGTTCTTCCATAGAAATTGGCTGCATTCAGTGACCTGGACAGAAGACAAGAGAGGGGCTACTGAGTATGGCATCAGCTTATACAGAAAGTACTATAGGACTTGGCGCTCAAATTTAAAGGGTAATTCCAGTTTGGATTACATTTTTATAGGTTTCGTGTGCCAAGATAATGTGTTCAAGGTGCTGAGCTTATCTGTTTTTTTCTTTTCTATTTGTTTGCAACTGTGTTTTAAAAGAAAGCAATTTCCCTAGCAACAATGTGTTTACCTAGCAATGTACACCAAAGTGGTGCTCTGATGTACTGTACATTTCAGAAACTTCCTGATAATCATCTGATTGGCTGAGGCAGAGATGAGAGGTTTAACCCCATCTGCATTAATTCAACCTCTTCAGATAGGGGGAACACAGTCTCAAGTAGCTAAATGGTTACTGGCAGCGTTATTAGCCGAGGGACATCATTACTACTGCTTGATTTTGTCAAAAATGCTGATGAGCTCATCTGTTACATTGGAAGGATTCTGGTATTTCTAGTAGGAAGGTATATTAAAGGGACTCTCCGGGCCAGTCATAAGCAGCAAACAGTGGCGTAAGTGTGACAGGGCCCTGGTGCAAACCTTAAAGCGGGCGGACTTTCACCCTGAATAAGAGCCTATCTTATATGTTTCCCCCACCCTGTAAATACAGATTGCTGACATTAAAAATCATCCTACCTGCATCTACTGCATTTTCTGAGCCTTTAAACATCCAAGATGGCGGCCCAAGGAGTCTCAGGCTGCCTGCAAACAGGAAGTGTCTTCTAACTCTGCCGTTGTGCATTCTGGGATTGCTGATCTTTTCTGACCCCAGCGTTGCTCTGTCTGTGCACAGCTATAACCCACCCCCCTGCACTTTCCCCTTCTCCTCTCCTCAGTATGTGATGCTTCTGAGGCAAGCACCCGTATCCTAGACTCCTGAACAGAGTTGCAGCCCGGTGGGAGAAAGAATAATAAGTAAGCGACTAAAAACATAAACTATATTAGTTTTAGATGCTGGGGAATAGTTTTTTAAGGGTTTTGGCTTTTCATTAAGTTATGCTGAAGGTCCGGTTTAAATAAGACCCTTTTAGGGCTCATACTGTAAGCTTTTTTCTATCTTTTAACTCAGTTGGATGTAGCTAGATGACTAAAAACTGAAGACGAATGGTGCTTCCTATATCTGAATGATGCCAAGTGAGCACAAATGTGATAAATAAGGTAGAGAAGCAACAATGACAAAGCCCCCCTGACATTCAGGGCCCCAGTGCGGTTGCACCGCCTAAAGTTTTGCCCCTGGCAACAAATGAATCTAAGCGAATCACACATTGGGTTCCACTTGCACAAGTTATAATAATTACATTTGACAACACAATTATGTTTCCTGTTGATTTACAACACAAATTAAATATGGTGGAACCAGTCTGACCATAGTTACTAGTCATGCCAAGCTCCAGTCTGCAGCACGCGTCCATCACCGCAATGGGCTTTTCTCATCTGTTTCCAAACACAGTATTTACTGACAGAGCTGGAACTAAGCGCACAGGCGAGATGAATGATGAACTGGAATGTGGAGAGCACATGTTCCTCTCACAAGATCTCAAATCTGACCTATGCCAGGAGACCGACAGTACCTGAGATATGAGAGATGAAACTTTGGGTTGGCAAGTGGCCCAATGTTGCCTTCTGACTGAGCCTTGAGGGCCAAATGTTAACACCAATCGGCTCATGAACGATCTCTAAAATAAGGTCACAGAAGAAACATGGATTGTTCATTTCATGGGACATGTTCTGAGAAGCACTATTTTGAAAGTGGAAACATGGCCGGTCCTTGGGGTGTGCAACGTGTGGTGTTGCACAGGATGTCACCCCAATCTCTCTGCAAAGGGAATGGCTGGGCTTTCTGGCACCTGGGGCAAAGAGTCGAAATGGCGCCCCCACCTGTGCTCAAGCCCCCCTTTGTCGCCCCCCTGACCTGCTGCACCCGGGGCAAGTGCCCCCCCTTCCGGGAGACTCTATTCAGGCACTCCTACAGAGTATTTCAGCTGGTTCATCAGTTGTTTCCCTTTTGCACATCCCCACCATATTTCTCTCTCACTCTCTGTTTTGCTCACGCTTTCTTTTACTTAAAGAGGACCAAAATCCACCCTGGAGTCTATGAGACTCCAAGGCAGGCATACTCGCTCCCCCCGGGGGTGCCCCTCTGTGGGAAACCCCCCAGGTCACCTGAAAACTCACCTTCATTCCCGGTCCAATGGCGCATGCGCGAGCAATGCCCGCATCCTCGCTATCCCTTTAGCAGGGCGCGTACTCGTACTCTCCCTCACTTCTACCCTCCCCTCATATCTCCTCTCATGAATTTATTTGTCTCACTAAAACAAATGCCTTTTTGTCAACAATGTTCAGCAAACGTACTGCCTCTTTTTCTTCCCACAGCCACCTCTCTTCTATCTGTTCCTCCTTGCTGCAGGAGACATCTCGCCCAATCCTGGCTCAGGTCTCTGCCCTCATCCTACCTTCAACCCCTTCTCCAAAAGCACTACTAACTCGCTCCACTGCCTCCGTAACCCTATGAATCTCATACACATAACCCCAAACCCATGCCTCCCTACCGCTGTTACCTGTGCTCTATGGAATGCTCGGTCAGTACGTAATAAACTTACACGATTAGTTACTCACCAAATCCTTTACAGCCCTGGACTTAACAGAGACATGGCTGACCCCTCAGACACAGTCTCCCCAGTTGCCCTTTCATATAGGGTTACAATTCAGCCACACCACCAGGCCCACCAACAAAGAAGGCGGGGGGTGTTGGGGTCCTACTCTCTGAATGCGCTGCTCCTTCAGCCCAATCCCTGCCTTGCCATCATTATCCTTTCCTTCCTTTGAAGTTCTCTCTGTCCACCTTTACTCCCCCCTCTAGCTCCCAATTGCAGTCATTTATACCCCCCCCCCCCCCCCCCTGGTTCCACCGCACTTTTTCTTAACAACTTCCCAACCTGGCTTCTTCACTTCTCTCCACTAACATACCTGACTACTCACACTTCCTCCTTTAGCCTCACACAATGGTCCTCTGCTCCCACCCACGAAGACAGCCATACCATAGACCCCCCTTTTTACTCATCTCTGCTCAGTATCAGCCTCCTTTTCCTCCCCTCTACCCCTTACCACAACCTGCTAATACTTACCCTCTCTTCTACTTCCTGCTAACTGCACACAGGCAAACTCACGTTGAAACCTACACTCGCTAGGCCTTCATTCACTTTCTGAGTTTTTAAAATTCGCCACACTCTCTCCTCATTCACCGACACAGACTCTGCAGCCTTGCACTACCACAACACCTTAAAGTGGTCCAAAACTCACCCTGGAGATTGAGACTCCAGGGAAAACTTACTCCCTCCCCCAGGGTACCCCGAACTGCAATGCCCCGCTGTGTTTAACCACCCAGGGTGCCCGATAATCTTACCTTTCCTTTGAGTCCATGGCGCATGCGCAGCCAGCGTCAGCATCACTTGTCTCCCTTTTTGGCTTTGTGTGGCCCTGTGTGTGGCCCCGCAACTGAATGGCTGTGCATGGCCGCGCACAGCCGATGGGAGTTGATGCTGGGGATGCTACATGCTGCTCACAAGTGCAGTTAGGGATTCTATTCAGCTTCTCCAGCCGCACATTAATATGTACGGCGGGAGAGGCTGATTGGACGAGCACCTGCGATTAGGGGTGAGTGAGCTCGGCATTCTGGGGGGTTTCACACAGTGGGGCGCTCAGGGGGAAGGACCAAAACTCTGTTGCTCCCCTCACCCACAGCCACCCTCAACATGCAAGCAGCCTCAAGCTCCATATGAACATCACCAAACTAAAACGCTACTCCCGAGTTACTGAGTGGTGCTAGCAGAAATGTAAATCCAATCATGTTTTCCTGCCCTTCAGGAAATCTGAACTGCTCTTTCATCTGCTAAACAAGCATACTTTAGCTCTCTCATATCTACACAGGACCGGAATCCCAAACAACTGTTTAAAACTTTTAACTCTCTGCTTCGCCCACTACCCTCTCCCACCTACCAAATAACCTGTGAGCAGCTTGCCACAATTCTTCACTAACAAAATTGACAGCCTCCGTGCTGGCTTAACTCCTCCCACATGACTTACCTGACCCATTTCTCTCTGCTATCAGAACAGAGACTATCCTTCCTTGTCTCTAAGGCCCACTTCACTACTTGCCCCCTAGACACTATTCCATTCCACCTTATTCCACAACTGACCTCATCCCTCACACCAGCTCTCACATCACTAATCTGCGCCTTTCCTTCACTATTCAAACCCATGGCCATTACCCAAATATTCATAAAATTCTCTTTGGACCCATCTTCCCATACCAGGTACCGACCTATCTCATTGCTTCCTTTTTCATCCAAACTTCTTAGAACAGCATGTTCAATCAGAATTGGCCACACTCTATATCTCTTCTAACTCCATATTAGATCCTCCTCAATCAGGATTCTGCTCCAACCAGTCTACAGAAACCACCGTCACCAAAGTAACTATACAGCAAAATTAAAGGCCACTACTCTATCCTTATCCTCCTTGACCTATCCTCTGCTTTCCACGCTGTTGACTTTTAGTCAAATTCTGCCATCTCTGGGAATTCAAGACTTGAATCTCCTCTTACCTTTCTGATTTAGTGTGTCCCACTTAAACATGGTTTTCTCTTCCTACCCTCTGTCTGTTGGTGTACCACATGGCTTTGTTCTTGAACTGATTCTCTTCTTGGTCTACACCTATGGTCTTGGACAACTCATAAGCTCATTTGGCTTCCAACACCACTTCTATGCAGACAACACTCAAATCTACCTCTCTTGTTCCGCTCCCTTTGCCGTGTTCCTGACTGTCGACAGCTGTCTCATCATTCATGTCACCTCGCTCCCTCAAACTAAACACGGACAAGACTGAGTTTGTGGTTTTCCCACCATCAAACTGTCCTACTGCCTCCACACCAACTATATCTGTCAATAATCTCACAATTACTGCAACTCCTCAAGACCAATGCTTTGGTGTTATGCGGGACTCATTCAATCACTAGCCACCTCCTGTTGTCTCCAACTTTATATATAATATATATCAAATATATCCTGCAATCGCCCCTTCTCATCTGACACTACCAAAATCCTAGTGCATGCCCTGGTCATATCCCGACTAGGCTACTGCAACACTTTCCTTTGTGGTCTCCAAACAAACAGACTGGCACCACTCCTATCTGTTCTCAACTCTGCTGCTCAACTCATTTCTGCTCCTCTTTGTCAGACTTTAATTTACAAAGCACTCCGCAATCAAACCCCTGCCTACATTTCTTCCCTTATCTATGAATACCAACCCTGAAATAGTCTTCGTCCTGCAGAGGACCTCCTCCTGTCCCCACCTCTAATCACCTCCTCCCAATCCTGCATCCAGGACTTCACACACGCCGTCCCAATACTTTGGAATGCCCTCCCCTATACAATTCGACACTCCTCAATCCTTTAAAGGGCAAGTCGAGCCAGACTGCACTATTTGAAACTACCCCCCACTCTGCCACCCTTACCTACGAATACGAATACTACGAATACTTTATTGGTCGCCAAGTATGTACAGAATACAACAAGGAATACTTTTTGGAAGGGGGGTTCTCCATAGAGCTTGAACATTTGCTAGACATACGACTATATACATCAACACATACTATATACATCAATGGGGTTATAAACATTCCCTAGTTATACATATTTACAAAGGATTTTAGTTACATACGATATTCCTTTAAGTGACTGGGGATCAAAAGTTTACCAGGATTCTTAGAGGTGATTGTTCAGTGCTTTAACAGCAAGTGGGAAGAAACTGTTTTTATACCGAGAGGTTCTGGACGAGAGAGCCCGGTACCTTCGTCCAGATGGTAGGAGATTGAAGAAGGGGTGGCCTGGATGTGTGGGGTCACTTACTATTCTCTTTGCCCTTGAGCGGATCCTTTCCTTAAATTGTTCGTCTAGGTCAGGTAGGGGACACCCTATGATCCGTTCAGCAGTCCTGGTGATCCTCTTCAGCCTGATCTTGTCTTTGGCCGTGATCCCACAATACCAAGTAGTGAAGGAGGAGCTCAGGAGTGAGCCTACTGTGCCGATGTAGAAGGTCTTCAGGATCCTTTTAGACATTCCGAATTTCGCAAGTTGTCTTAGGAAATACAGTCTCTGTTGAGCCTTCTTTAGGACAATGGCGGCTTGCCTACTCTAACGGCGGCTTGCCTACTTGCCTAGCGCTAAAGCAGGGTGGGGGGGTAAATAAAAAGCTAACACTTACCTTGCCTGTAATCCAGCGGTGCCTAGCTCCCCATCGCACCACTGGGTGCCGCCATCTTTGCTCAGCTGCATGATGCCGGTGGAGCAGAAGCTCCCCGTGCCGTGGACGCTCCCGCCCATTGACTTAAATGGGTGGGTGGCCACGTACACGGCATGGGCAGCTTCTGCTCTGACAGCATTATGCAGCTTAGCAAAGAGGGCAGCGCCCGGCGCTATGATTGGGCGTACAGCACTGCTGGATTACAGGCAAGGTAAGTGTGTGTTTTTTATATAATCTCCCCCCCCCCCGCCCATGTGCCAAACTTATCTGCAACTTTTTTCCTTTTTTGTTTGTTTGTTTGCAACTTTGTGTTATAAAAGAAAACCATTTTCTGTAGCAACGATGTATTTGTGTTAGCAACGTGTACCAAATTGGTGTTTTCAAGTACATATGAGGGACTTCCTCACTCTGGCTTACTGTTCATCTGAGAGGTTTAACCCCATGTGCTCTAATTCAATCATTGCAGATAAGGGGATCACAGTCTTGTGTACCAGTAACTAAACAGTTACTTTCAGTGTTCTCACCTGGGGATGTTGTTACTGCTGCTGTGTGATTTAGCCAAAGCAGCTAAAAAGCTTACCTGTTACCAGTGAGGATTATGGGAATTGAAGTGGTTTTTACTCAAGGTCGCTCCCACTTTAGGATCACAGACACACGGAAAAAGGGGAGTTTTCCTTTAAAGCACAATTTGGATAAGTCTGGTCCTTACAGGATGTTTGTGATTGACCTAACACTCAGCCAATCCATACATTCCACTAACCTCCACCCTGCAAATGAGCCGGAGAAGAACCTCTGCTGCAAATGGACCAAACGTCCTGGTGTCGATGGGTTAGCTTCACTCCGAGGCCACAGCTAGGCCTAAATGGACAAACAGGGCAGACATTAGGGGAGGAAACATAACTCCAGTATGGTGCCAATTCAAAAGAAACAATTACCAGGAATTTAACTCTCCTTTTACTTTCCTGGGTTTTGTTCCGTTCCCCAGGGAAACCCCCAAAACGCCCAGTACAACTCAACTCTTCCCCGTTTCTACGACGCATGCGCAGGCTTGCAGCTAATCAGAGCTGTTTGTCGCGTTTACATCCTTCAGCAAACGTCTCTTATTGATTTCAATAGGAAGGACATGCTGCCGCATCCTCCACATCCCCAGCCGTGCGCGCTCTTGCCCCAGCCAACCCTCATTAGACAAGAGCCTGCGTATGTGCCATTGGGCCGGGGAAAGGAAAGTAATCACCGGAGTCCTGCAGGGTTTCACACTGTGGGGCATCCCGATTTAGGGCAAGGCCAGCCCCAAATAAAATATTCCAGGGTGGCGGCTGGTGGGTTTTGTTCCCCTTTAAAAGCAGCTTTGTTGTCGGCAGAGTAAAGATAAATGGAGCTTGAGCCGCTGGCCATTTCCCTGCGCCAGCCATTCAGAAATGCTTGGCATGGGTAGCTGAGAGCTAAGGATGTGGACTGCACATGAGCTGTGGGAAGGTGAGTTTTTACACAGATCAAGGGGATTGCACACAGCGGGGCATCCCAAAATCAAGATGCCCCAAGGATGAAAGGAAGACAAAACACATGATTGTTCCATTTTCAGTTTCCTGTGGGGCCCGTGAGATCAGGGGGGCTCATTTCAGAGGCCTCCTGGGACTCTCTTTCCCAAGGGCCCACATTGACCTGAAGCCCGCCCTAACCAGGACCCATAACTGAATTGTCTCCATCACAGGACGACTCATTGACATCTAAAGGGTTTACTTTTTACTTCTAGACTGCATTTCTTTTTCTGACACCATTTTATGAATCCTCTAATACTCTAATACAGCAGAATGTTCGTGCAGTGCAGTACAAATGCAGCCAAGTATTATATTGATTTGTTTTTATACTTTATCTTACATCTGGCAAACAAAGGCCGGCGGCAGTCTCATACAAGATTCATGAGGACTATTAAAGATTAGAGTAGCAGAGGGCACCGCGCCATATTGGGTTACAAGACTGTCTAGCAAATAAACTGGCGATAGGTGAAAAAGGGAACTTCAGCGTCTGTTGTGGTTGTCAGCTATTAAAGTGGACCAAAACCCAGAATTTTGACTATCCTGGGCTTTGGTCCTTGTCCCTGGGGCACCCTTATGTGTGAAACCCCTAGAGCGCCCGAACAAACTCATCTCTTCCCGGTCCTATGACGAATGCGCGACTGCTCTTCCAATCAGTGCGGTCAGAACTGCTCAAGTACCTTTGTTCAGAAGCTTGTCTAATGTGAGCAGATCCGAGCGCGCTGGCGGCACATCCCCGCTAACAGGGAGCATGCCCGCGCCGACCATTCACAAATGCCTGGCGCGGGCAAGCGCTCTGCTAAAGGGATAGCGGGGATGTGGCCACTGCTTGCGCATGCGGCGTTGGACTGGGAACGAAAGTGAGTTTTCAAGTGACCTGGGGGGTTTCACACAGTGAGGCACCCCCGATCGGGGTGCCCTAGGGAAGCGAGTATGCCTGCCCTGGAGTCTCAGACTCCAGGGTGGGTTCTGGTCCTCTTTAAAGCGAAATATATATATTGCATCTAGAATGCTGGAACCTCAAGTAAATACCCCCCCCCCCCCCAGTACTCCCAATAGCCTTCACCTCGAGCCAGAGCTTAGAAAGAAGTCCTGGCCATCAGACGGTCACGTGGGCCATGGTCGCGTCCTCGTTGCTGTCCACCAGAACGTCACGTCCACAACCTGCCCACGTGGTGGTGGAATTTGGTCCACCTTAGACCAAAACCCTAAGCACCTGGCCCTAAATTCTAAAAGACTTTAGTTCAAAGTTCGGTGGCATCCCCAACACCTGATGCCTGCACCCCCACCAGCCAATATATCTGAATAGCTGGGGGTGGTTACACGTCCTGCAATCCATTTTTTCAGAATAGATTGCCCGACATTAAAGTAGACCAGTCAATATTTTAAACCGGTCCAACACCTGTTTTTTCTTTAACCCTTACTTTGAGCCAGCAGTCACGTGGGCAGTGCTTTTCGGTGGCCGGCACCGAGGATGTGACCATCTGACTGCCCGCCGGCCAATCGCGGGACTCCGTTCCCGGTGCTGGCTCAAAGTACAGTTGTCTAAGGTTCTGTGGTGGTTATGTGCGAGGGGGCTCTAGCATTCGAGATGCCCCCCAAGCTTGTTTAGATCAGCGGGACCAACACCCGTTAAAGACATGGGCACTGGTTGCTTGCGGAGTGGGCACCCCTCCGCATCCAACCAATCTGAATGGCTGGACGTGGGAGTGCGCACAGTTACAGGGAAGCTGGGGATGCAGCCAAAGCCTGCAAATGCATTGCGGGACCAGCGGAAAGGTAAGGGGATTGCTGGCCTGCCCGGGGGGTTTCAAATTGAAATGCCCCAGGGGCACTTTGTTGGCCGGGCCTGGACTCTTTTAGAATCCAGGTCCTGGCAGACCGGTGATTGGTCCACTTTCATATATACCACACTTGGAAGCCTGCACATGTGCAGTAGTTTCACACACAGGGGCATCCCAAATTGGGGCATCCTGACTTGGTATATTACCCGGCTGGGAAGCCCAGAACCCCCCCCCCCCCCCAGTATTCCCAGAGGTCCCACCGAGCAGACCACACCTGGAAACCTCCAGAAAGGTAACTGTAGTAGCATCCCAAACTTTCATGTCACAGGGGCGAGTATTAAAACTAGCCAAAACCCTAAGCACCTGGCTCTAGATTCTAAAAGACTCTAGTTCTAAGTCTGGTGGCATCCCCCTCCTGATACCTGCACCACCACCAGCACCACAGAATAGCTGGTGGCGGGCGCGCGCAGCCAGAAGGAGTAGAAGGAGTCACTATTTTGAGAATAGCTTGCCCAACATTAAAGTAGACCAGTCACCAGGATTTTAACTGTGATTGGTCCTTGTCCCTGGGACATTCCAATTTGGGATGCCCCGCTTTGTGAAACCTCCTGAGATCACCCACTTAACTCCCCTTTATGCTGTTCCCACGAGGCATGCCCGGGCTCTCATCCAATCAGCGTTGTTTTTGAGTGCGCGTCGGCGTAGGCGCTGGTGGGGGCCCCACCCACAGGTTGCCTGCAGAATGGGCACCTGTCCGCATTCAGCCAATCCGAATGGCTGGATGCGGGAATGTGCACAGTTGGATGCTGGGGATGCAGCCAAAGCCTGCAAAAGCATTGCGGGACCAGCGGAAAGGTAAGGTGTTTGTGGGCCTGCCCGGGGGGGGGGGGGGGGGGGGGGGCGCGTTCCGAATCGAAATGCCCCAGGGGCACTTTGTCGGCTGGGCCTGGATTCTTTTAGAATCCAGACCCAGCCGACAAAGTGCCCCTGGGGCATTCTAAAAGAATCCAGGCCCAGCCGACAAAGTGCCCCTGGGGCATTCTAAAAGAATCCAGGCCCGGCCTGACCAGGGATTGGTCCACTTTTATATGCACCACACTTGGAAGCCTGCACATGTGCAGTAGCCTCACACACAGGGGCATCCCAAATGGGACATCCTGACTTGGTATATTCCCCAGCTGGGAAGCCCAGGACCCCCCCCCCCCCCAGTATGCCCTAAATTTCCACCGAGCAGATCACACCTGGTCCGCTGGCACCAGATTTTTTTCGTCTGCATTTGTTTATTGAACTGGCAACAAAACTGAGAAAAGCAGACGAGTGTTTTGGCCGGAATCTTCATTAGAATATGGAACACGTGTCCCGGCGCACACACCCGCACGCCACATGCCGCGTTACTTTATGTTTGCGGTCGCATTTTAGCAATTTACAACTTGCAGAAAATATGTCCCACACACCGCGCTTTCCACAATTCCACCATATGGGGGCAGAATGGCTGGAGAAGGTGCACAAGAGCTGACACTCCATCTCCTCTATTATCTACAGTGAGAAATGAGGTCGATTTAATGAGAGACGGGAAGCGGCTGCACGCACGGTTAATGCGAGGGGTGGCCTAACTGCAGTCACCATGGCAGCCTGAAAAGGAGAGGAGATTTCTGCCCAGAGACTCGGAGGACGAGAGCTGAGCTAAATAATCAAATGTGACAAAAGTGACCCTGTGGCCTAACAGAGTAGAAACAAATGGACTGTGAAATCATTAGCATGGCACAACGTGGTGCGCACCAGCTAAAGGGGCGGCGTGTGCATTCCGCAGGAAAGGTTTCTCCTTGTACAAAACATGTTATGTCTTAAAGCAGAGCTAAACCCAGGGTGAACGGCCCTGGAATTTAAAGAGGACCAAAACCCAGGATTTTGACTATCCTGGGTTTTGGCTCTTCCCCCTGATCGGGGGTGCCCCGCTGTGTGAAACCCCGCAGGTCGCCAAAACAAACTCTCCTCTTCCTGATCCTATGGCGCATGTGCGGCCACTCCAATCGGCGCACTCAGATCCACTCACGTCAGTGCGTCTAAGCCTTCGTCAGGCGAGCGGCTCTGAGCGTGCTGACGACCGCATCCCCCGCTACCCTTCCCCGGACCTACGGTGCATGTGTAGCCTCTCGTCCGATAAACGAGTTTATCTAAGGCCAGCGGCTCAGAGCGCACTGACAGCTGCATCCAACGCTTCCCTCTAACAGGAAGCGTGCCCATGACAGCCATCCATAAATGCCTGGCGCAGGCATGCGCCCTGCTGGAGGGATAGCGGGGATTCAGCCGTGGCTCGTGCATGCGCCATTGGACCAGAAAAGAAGGTAAGTGTATGGGGTGACTTGGGGGGTTTCACATAGCGGGGCATCCCGATTTTGGATGCCCCAGGGGAAGGGAAACAATCAACCTGGGAATCTTATAGAAAGGGCAAACTCTGATTGAAGGACAGCCTGCGCATGCGTCATATGACTGGAGAGAGGTGAGTTTGTACAGTGATCTGCATGGGAGAGGTTCCACACACCAGGGCATCCAAATTCGGGATCTGGGGCATGGAACAAACCCGGGACAGTCAAAAACCATCACCGCTTGCACAGGCTCTCGTCCAATCAGAGCCGTTAGCCTTTCGGCAAACAACTCTGATTGTTTACAATGGGGAGCACATGCTGCCGCATCCCCTACATCCCCGACTGTGTGTGCGCGCGCTCCCACCCCAGCCATTCAATCAGAGCCCATTTCCGAAAGGAAGTATAAACGGAAAAGGACTCTAATTGGACGAGAGCCTGCACATGCGCCATTGGAACAGGGAGAGGTGAGTTTTAGTGTGCTTTCTGGGGTGCTTCACACAGCAGGGCATCCCAATTCGGGTACATTTTACGGTAAAACACAGGCTTCCGGAATCCCCCCGTCGCTGTTGCACATTAGGCAGTCAAACAGTGCACATGGCTCTCGGCCGCGGCATGCTCGCATCCAGCTGGGTACACGCCATTGTTGACCATTCACGAAAGCCTGGCACTGGTAAACACCTAGCACATGCACTGTGGGATCAGCGGCAAGGTAATATCGCCTGGGTTTCACAATGGGATGCCCCCGGTAGAGAGATACAGCTAGCCCTGAAGTCTTTTAGACTCCAGAGCAGACCGAGATGGGTTTTGGTCCATTTTAAAGTGCATAAAAAGCCACTATGGGCTTCCCTGAGGGCATCCTGAAACAATATGACCCTGCCCCCCAGGGACGCCACAGCACTCACCTGCTTCCTTGAACCCTTGGCAAAGTAAACATCCAGAGGGGCAACCTCTGGATGTTTAAAGTGAACCAAAACCCACCCTGGAGTCTCCAGGGCAGGCATACTTGCTCCCCCAGGAGCATCCAGATTCGGGATGCCCCGCTGTGTAAAACCCCTGAGGTAGGCCGGAAACCAAAACTCTGGTGCATGCGCGAGCAGTGGCCGCATCCTCGCTGTCTCTTTAGTTGGGCGCATGCCCACGCCAGGAATTTGTGAATGCGTATGCTCCCTGTTATGGGTAACGCGGCATGAGGCCGCCAGCACGCTCGGATCACCTTAGATGAGCTCTTGGACGAAGGGGCTCGAGCGGATCCGAGTGCGCTGATTGGAGGAGAGGCCGCACATGCACTACCGAGAAAGGGTGAGTGAGATCGGGCGACCTGGGGGGTTTCTCATATCAGGGCATCCCCGATCGGGATGGGCCGGGTGCAAGGATCAAAACCCTGTATAATCAAAATCCTGGGTTTTGGTCCACGCATTGGTCCCTATTGGGGATGGTCCTTAAACGGGGATGCCCCGTTGTGTGTATCCCCCTAGTTCGCCGGGTCTGCTTACCTCAACCCCATTCTTGCAACGCTGAATAAAAATCGATGAGAAATTCTAATTACAATGTGTATTTTACTAATATTTACCATGTGCTGGGTTTTCCCTTCTGGGAGTCTTAGGGGAACATTTAAAGAATGTCTGCAGCTATTATTGGCCGGATGTGTATCAGGTGACAGTTTGTTCAGGGCTGAGCGGTGACCAAAAACATGTGTCTAGTAAAACCCAACTCCAGGCATCCCAGTCCATTGTTGTTCTTGCTTTAGAGTAGAGTAGTGTGTCAGGCAGGGGTTAATGAGGGGGGCTTTAGTTAAAGTGGACCAAAACGCAGGATTTTGACTATCCTGGGTTTTGGTCCCCGCCCCCGGGGCAACCTGATTGGGGACGCCCCGCTGTGTGAAACCCCCCAGGTCGTCCAAACAAACTCACCTCTTCCTGGTCCTACAACGTGCGTCCGCTCGTCCAATCAGCACGCTCGGATCCGCTCAAGATACTCTAAGGTGAGCAGATCCAAGCGCACTGGAGGATGCAACCCCCCGCTACCCTCTAACAGGGAGCATGCCCGCACCGGCCATTCACAAATGCCTGGCAGGATAAAGGGATAGCGGGGTTGCGGTCACTGCTCGCGAATGCGCCGCTGGACCGGGAGTCACACAGCAGGGCACCCCCCAATCAGGGTGCCCCCGGTGGTAGCGAGTATGCCTGCCTGGAGTCTCATGGGCTCCAGGGTGGGTTTTGGTCCTCTTTAAAGAACAACACTGCCCTTGTGTCTATAAGACAGCTGGGGGTGCTGTCTTGCTCAGGATGCCCCCGCTGTGTAAACCAATCAGATCGCACAATCCACTCACCTCTTCCCAATCGGGATGCCCCACCAGAGAGGAGCTTAAACCGGACCTTCAGGGTGATTTAATGAAAAGCCCAAACTCTTAAAAAACTATTCCCCAGCATCTAAAATATATATATTTTAAGTGTTTAGTCACTTATTATTCTTTCCCCCACTGGGCTGCAACTCTGTTCAGGACTCTAGGATATGGGCACTGCCATCTTGACTCATACTGAGGAGAGGAGAGCGGCATAAAGTACAGGGGGCGGGGTTATAGCTGTGCTTCGCACAGACAGAGTGGAGCTGGGGTCAGGAAGGTCAGCAATCCCAGAATGCAGAGCGGCACAGTCAGAAGACACTTCCTGTTTGCAGGCTGCCTGAGACTTCATGGGCCGCCATATTGGATGTTTAAAGGCTCATAACATGCAGTAGATGCAGGTTGGATGACTTTTAATGTGAGCAATCTGTATGTACAGGGTGTGGGAAACATACAAGATAGGCTCTTATTCAGGGTGAAGCTCCGCTTTAAACTGGACCTTCAGCATCATTTAATGAAAAGCCCAAACCTTTAAAAAACTATTCCCCTGCATCTAAAACTAATATATTTTACCTTTTAAGCCATTTACTTTTTATTCTTTCTTCCACTGGGATTCAACTCTGTTCAGGACTCTAGAATACGGGCGCTGCCATCTTTCCTCATAAGCATCACATACTGAGGAGAGGAGAGTGGGGTATAAGTACAGGGGGCAGGGTTATAGCTGTGCTTCGCACAGACAGAGCAGAGCTGGGGTCAGGAAAAGGACAGCAATCCCAGGATGCAGAGCGGCACAGTCAGAAAACACTTCCTGTTTGAAGGCTGCCTGAGACTTCATGGGCCGCCATCTTGAATGTTGAAAGGCTCAGAAAATGCAGCAGATGCAGGCAGGATGATTTTTAATGTGGGCAATCTGTATGTACAGGGTGGGGGAAACATACAAGATAGGCTCTTATTCAGGGTGAAGGTCCGGATTAATGTGGGCAATCTGTATGTACAGGGTGTGGGAAACATATAAGATAGGCTCTTATTCAGGGTGAAGGTCCGGATTAATGTGGGCAATCTGTATGTACAGGGTGTGGGAAACATACAAGATAGGCTCTTATTCAGGGTGAAGGTCCGGATTAATGTGGGCAATCTGTATGTACAGGGTGTGGGAAACATATAAGATAGGCTCTTATTCAGGGTGAAGGTCCGGATTAATGTGGGCAATCTGTATGTACAGGGTGTGGGAAACATATAAGATAGGCTCTTATTCAGGGTGAAGGTCCGGATTAATGTGAGAAATCTGTATGTACAGGGTGTGGGAAACATATAAGATAGGCTCTTATTCAGGGTGAAGGTCTGGATTAATGTGGGCAATCTGTATGTACAGGGTGTGGGAAACATATAAGATAGGCTCTTATTCAGGGTGAAGGTCTGGATTAATGTGGGCAATCTGTATGTACAGGGTGTGGGAAACATATAAGATAGGCTCTTATTCAGGGTGAAGGTCCGGATTAATGTGAGAAATCTGTATGTACAGGGTGTGGGAAACATATAAGATAGGCTCTTATTCAGGGTGAAGGTCTGGATTAATGTGGGCAATCTGTATGTACAGGGTGTGGGAAACATATAAGATAGGCTCTTATTCAGGGTGAAGGTCCGGATTAATGTGAGAAATCTGTATGTACAGGGTGTGGGAAACATATAAGATAGGCTCTTATTCAGGGTGAAGGTCTGGATTAATGTGGGCAATCTGTATGTACAGGGTGTGGGAAACATATAAGATAGGCTCTTATTCAGGGTGAAGGTCCGGATTAATGTGGGCAATCTGTATGTACAGAATGTGGGAAACATATAAGATAGGCTCTTATTCTGGGTGAAGGTCCAGATTAATGTGAGCAATCTGTATGTACAGGGTGTGGGAAACATATAAGATAGGCTCTTATTCTGGGTGAAGGACCGGATTAATGTGGGCAATCTGTATGTACAGGGTGTGGGAAACATATAAGATAGGCTCTTATTCTGGGTGAAGGACCGGATTAATGTGGGCAATCTGTATGTACAGGACGGGGGAAACATATAAGATCTTATTCAGGGTGAAGGTCCGCGTTAAGTCCGTTTCTTGGGTGTTGTTCCGATTTAAAGGGACACTCCAGGCAATGGCAATAATAAGGCAGCAAGTAGTGTACCTGAAGCCTATGCCGTGTGCCTCTCCTCCATTTCCTGTAGATGCCGTAGCCTGCAGCATGCCTCCTCTACTCCATGACCACGGCGCATCACAGCCCAAAAGTTCCTGGGGATGCGGACGCCTGATGTTTAAGTTGGCCACACCCCTATTACGCCCATCACCCTGTAAGCTGATTGGTAAGCAAGGTTGGCATCCCTGCAATTGATGTATGACTGCTCTTGCCTGGGGGGGCATCCCGATTGGTGATGCCTCTATGCAAAGCCCCCCGCAAACCTCACCATGGAACTTACCTGTTCTTTAGCCGACTTGACTATGGCCCTGCCAGGGACAGTGATTGGCCGCTGTCGGTCATGTGGGTTCAGAGCAGGGAAAAGTTGAGTTCTGGGATTCAGAGCAAGTATCTATTCTGATTGGATCATGCGTGTGCCACTGGAGCTTCATAAGATTCTGAGCGAACACGGAGGTTTCACACAGCGGGGCATCCCACCATAAGGATGCCCTTGTAAAGCGGACCAAAACCCAGGAATGAACATTTACTTTAGTTATGATCTGCTTTTTGCTCACCTCTATCCATGCTCTCATTCAACACAAGCAGACACTTGTCCAATCAGGCCTCATTCCCATGCCCCCTAAATGGCGATATTGCCGGACCCACCACCATATTCATATAGGAGTGCTGGGGATGCTGCCGATGGCCCACGGGATCCATTCTGGAAGAGAGAATTCGGGAGACCCCCCGGGTTTTACATACACCATACATGGATGCCCTCGGGACAAACCGTTATCCATCTCTGGAGTCTTTCAGATGCTCCCATTCAGATAGGCCAGGCGTGTGGGAGCGCGCACTCCACAGGGATGAGCCCGTCACCGCTCCCTATGCCGATGCCAAGTCCAAAACAACAGCTTTGTGCCGTGAGCCCGCAAATGCACAGTGGAAGCAGAGAGGTGAGTTGGGGGTGGGTGATCTGGGGGGGTTTCACACAACGGGGCATTCCAAATCGGGATGCCCCCAGAGCATCACTAGGATAGTGAAAATCCTGGTAATAGGTCCACTTTAAAGCGAAACAAAATTTAGCTGGGCTAACACTGAAACCAGGCCTTCAAGTGGAACAACACCCAGGGAGGTGTTCTTATAGATTCCTGGGCCGATCACCTCCCTCACCGCGGGGCATCCGAGATTGGGATGTCCCGCGGGGTGAAACCCCCCCAAAACCCGCTTGTCCGTCGGCGGGGATTGGACGGCGCAGTCACGTGGGAGTGGGGTGAGGTGAGTTTTTGGGGCTTTCTGGGGGGTTTCACACAGCGGGGTGCCCCCCCCCCCATGTGGACCAAAACCCAGGATAGTCAAAATCCTGGGTGTTGGTCCACTTTCAGCATGATTTATTGAAAAGCCCAAACCTTTTTAAAACGATTCCCCAGCATCTAAAATTTATATATTTTACGTTTTTAGTCACTTATTATTCTTTCCCCCACTGGGCTGCAACGCTGTTCAGGACTTTAGGATACGGGCACCGCCATCTTGACTCAGAAGCATCACACTTACTGAGGAGAGGAGATTGGGATAAAGTGCAGGGGGCGGGGTTATAGCTGTGCCAGAGCAGAGCTGGTGTCAGGAAAAGGTCAGCAATCCCAGGATGCAGAGCGGCACAGTCAGAAAACACTTCCTGTTTGAAGGCTGCCTGAGACTTCATGGGCCGCCATCTTGAATGTTGAAAGGCTCAGAAAATGCAGTAGATGCAGGCAGGATGATTTTTAATGTGGGCAATCTGTATGTACAGGGTGGGGGAAACATACAAGATAGGCTCTTATTCAGGGTGAAGGTCCGGATTAATGTGGGCAATCTGTATGTACAGGGTGTGGGAAACATATAAGATAGGCTCTTATTCAGGGTGAAGGTCCGGATTAATGTGGGCAATCTGTATGTACAGGGTGTGGGAAACATACAAGATAGGCTCTTATTCAGGGTGAAGGTCCGGATTAATGTGGGCAATCTGTATGTACAGGGTGTGGGAAACATATAAGATAGGCTCTTATTCAGGGTGAAGGTCCGGATTAATGTGGGCAATCTGTATGTACAGGGTGTGGGAAACATATAAGATAGGCTCTTATTCAGGGTGAAGGTCCGGATTAATGTGAGAAATCTGTATGTACAGGGTGTGGGAAACATATAAGATAGGCTCTTATTCAGGGTGAAGGTCTGGATTAATGTGGGCAATCTGTATGTACAGGGTGTGGGAAACATATAAGATAGGCTCTTATTCAGGGTGAAGGTCTGGATTAATGTGGGCAATCTGTATGTACAGGGTGTGGGAAACATATAAGATAGGCTCTTATTCAGGGTGAAGGTCCGGATTAATGTGAGAAATCTGTATGTACAGGGTGTGGGAAACATATAAGATAGGCTCTTATTCAGGGTGAAGGTCTGGATTAATGTGGGCAATCTGTATGTACAGGGTGTGGGAAACATATAAGATAGGCTCTTATTCAGGGTGAAGGTCCGGATTAATGTGAGAAATCTGTATGTACAGGGTGTGGGAAACATATAAGATAGGCTCTTATTCAGGGTGAAGGTCTGGATTAATGTGGGCAATCTGTATGTACAGGGTGTGGGAAACATATAAGATAGGCTCTTATTCAGGGTGAAGGTCCGGATTAATGTGGGCAATCTGTATGTACAGAATGTGGGAAACATATAAGATAGGCTCTTATTCTGGGTGAAGGTCCAGATTAATGTGAGCAATCTGTATGTACAGGGTGTGGGAAACATATAAGATAGGCTCTTATTCTGGGTGAAGGACCGGATTAATGTGGGCAATCTGTATGTACAGGGTGTGGGAAACATATAAGATAGGCTCTTATTCTGGGTGAAGGACCGGATTAATGTGGGCAATCTGTATGTACAGGACGGGGGAAACATATAAGATCTTATTCAGGGTGAAGGTCCGCGTTAAGTCCGTTTCTTGGGTGTTGTTCCGATTTAAAGGGACACTCCAGGCAATGGCAATAATAAGGCAGCAAGTAGTGTACCTGAAGCCTATGCCGTGTGCCTCTCCTCCATTTCCTGTAGATGCCGTAGCCTGCAGCATGCCTCCTCTACTCCATGACCACGGCGCATCACAGCCCAAAAGTTCCTGGGGATGCGGACGCCTGATGTTTAAGTTGGCCACACCCCTATTACGCCCATCACCCTGTAAGCTGATTGGTAAGCAAGGTTGGCATCCCTGCAATTGATGTATGACTGCTCTTGCCTGGGGGGGCATCCCGATTGGTGATGCCTCTATGCAAAGCCCCCCGCAAACCTCACCATGGAACTTACCTGTTCTTTAGCCGACTTGACTATGGCCCTGCCAGGGACAGTGATTGGCCGCTGTCGGTCATGTGGGTTCAGAGCAGGGAAAAGTTGAGTTCTGGGATTCAGAGCAAGTATCTATTCTGATTGGATCATGCGTGTGCCACTGGAGCTTCATAAGATTCTGAGCGAACACAGAGGTTTCACACAGCGGGGCATCCCACCATAAGGATGCCCTTGTAAAGCGGACCAAAACCCAGGAATGAACATTTACTTTAGTTATGATCTGCTTTTTGCTCACCTCTATCCATGCTCTCATTCAACACAAGCAGACACTTGTCCAATCAGGCCTCATTCCCATGCCCCCTAAATGGCGATATTGCCGGACCCACCACCATATTCATATAGGAGTGCTGGGGATGCTGCCGATGGCCCACGGGATCCATTCTGGAGGAGAGAATTCTGGAGACCCCCGGGTTTTACATACACCATACATGGATGCCCTCGGGACAAACCGTTATCCATCTCTGGAGTCTTTCAGATGCTCCCATTCAGATAGGCCAGGCGTGTGGGAGCGCGCACTCCACAGGGATGAGCCCGTCACCGCTCCCTATGCCGATGCCAAGTCCAAAACAACAGCTTTGTGCCGTGAGCCCGCAAATGCACAGTGGAAGCAGAGAGGTGAGTTGGGGGTGGGTGATCTGGGGGGGTTTCACACAACGGGGCATTCCAAATCGGGATGCCCCCAGAGCATCACTAGGATAGTGAAAATCCTGGTAATAGGTCCACTTTAAAGCGAAACAAAATTTAGCTGGGCTAACACTGAAACCAGGCCTTCAAGTGGAACAACACCCAGGGAGGTGTTCTTATAGATTCCTGGGCCGATCACCTCCCTCACCACGGGACATCCGAGATTGGGATGTCCCGCGGGGTGAAACCCCCCCAAAACCCGCTTGTCCGTCGGCGGGGATTGGACGGCGCAGTCACGTGGGAGTGGGGTGAGGTGAGTTTTTGGGGCTTTCTGGGGGGTTTCACACAGCGGGGCACCCCCAATCGGGGTGCCCCCCCCCCATGTGGACCAAAACCCAGGATAGTCAAAATCCTGGGTGTTGGTCCACTTTCAGCATGATTTATTGAAAAGCCCAAACCTTTTTAAAACGATTCCCCAGCATCTAAAATGTATATATTTTACGTTTTTAGTCACTTATTATTCTTTCCCCCACCAGGCTGCGACGCTGTTCAGGACTTTAGGATACGGGCGCCGCCATCTTGACTCAGAAGCATCACACTTACTGAGGAGAGGAGATTGGGATAAAGTGCAGGGGGCGGGGTTATAGCTGTGCCAGAGCAGAGCTGGTGTCAGGAAAAGGTCAGCAATCCCAGAATGCAGAGCAGCACAGTCAGAAGACACTTCCTGTTTGCAGGCTGCCTGATGTTACGTGAGCCGCCATCTTGGATGTTTAAAGTGGACCAACACCCAGGATTTTGACTATCCGGGGTGCCCCGCTGTGTGAAACCCCCCAGAAACCCCGAAAAACTCACCTCTCCTCGCTCCCATGTGACCGCTGCTGCCAATCCCCGCCGACGGACAAGCGGGAGGCAGCGACGGACAAGAGAGCGCGCCCGCCGCCTCCCGCGTGTCACTCTTACATTCACAAACGGCCGGCGCGGGTGTGCGTCCTGCTAGAGGGACGCGCGGGAGGCGGCGGCGGGCGCGGCTGGATCGAGGATAAGGTAGGGATTTAGGGGTTTCACACACCGATCGGGGTGCCCCGCAGTCAGGGGTCTGATCGGTCCGGGAATCTTATAGATTCCCGAGCTGATCATGGGAGGGCGTTGGTCCACTTTAAAGGCTCATAACATGCAGTAGGGGCAGGTAGGATGATTTTTAATGTGGACAATCTGTATGTACAGGATGTGGGAAGATAGACACTTTTTCAGAGTGAAGGACCGCTTTAAATCTAAAAGATTCCAGGACCAGCTGCTGGCCTTCCCCTGCTGTGTAAAACCCCTCAGGGGCGCCACTGCACTCACCTCTTCCTGGCGCTCCCTCGCCGATGTAAAGAAGGACGACCACATCCCTGTTATCTATTCAGATAGGCTGGGAACGGGAGTGAGCGCAATGCAGGGGATGTGGCTGCTCTCGCTCCCATTACTGGTCTCTGCATGTTAAAGTGGACCAAAACACAGGATTTTGACTATTCTGGGTTTTGGCCCATTTCCCTGGGGCACCCCAATTGGGATGCCCCGCTGTGTGAAACCCCCCAGATCGCCGAAGCCAACTCACCTCTTTCCGGTCCTACAGCGCATGCGCAGTCGCTCGTCCAATCAGCGCGCTCGGAGCCGCCAGTGGCTCAGAGTGTGCTGATGGCCGCACCCCCTGCGTCCCTCTAACAGGGAGTGTGCCTGCTCCGGCCATTCACAAATGCCTGACACGCCCTGCTACAGGGATAGCGGCGATGAGGCCGTGGCTCGCGCATGCGCCGTTGGACCGGTAAACAAGTGTATGGGGCGATCTGGGGGGTTTCACACAGCGGTTTTGGTCCACTTTAACAGAGCACATTTGCCGAGCAATGAATATGCATGGGGAACGGGTGCCACTGGACTGGGAAGAGGTGACTTTGAAAGGACGATCTGGGGGGTTTCACACAGGGCGTGGAACAATACCTGGGAAAGTCAAAAATCCCATATTTTGTTCCGCTTTAATATGCACATCCGAAGAAGCTTATTGGAGGAGAGCCTTGTCTGCGCTGTGGGGTCATTGGAAAGTTAATCCGGACCTTCACCCTGAATAAGAACCTATTTTAATTGTAATTGTACATACAGATTGCCCACATTAATCCGGACCTTCACCCTGAATAAGAGTCTATATTATATGTTTCTCCCCTGTACATACAGATTGTCCACATTAATCCGGACCTTCACCCTGAATAAGAGTCTATCTTATATGTTTCCCCCCCCCCTGTACATACAGATTGGCCACATTAAAAATCATGCTACCTGCATCTACTGCATGTTATGACCCTTTAAACATCCAAGATGGCGGCTCATGAAACATCAGGCAGCCTGCAGACAGGAAGTGTCTTCTGACTGTGCCGCTCTGCATTCTAGGATTGCTGACCTTTTCCTGACCCCAACTCTGCTCTGTCTGTGCAAAGCACAGCTATATCCCACCCCTCTGTGATTTACCCCACTCTCCTCTCCTCAGTGTGTGTGATGCTTCTGAAGCAAGATGGCGGCGCCCGTATCCTAGAGTCCAGTACAGAGTTGCAGCCCAGCAGAGGAAAGAATAATAAGTGACTAAAAACTTAAAGTGGACCAACACCCAGGGGGGATCGGCCCGGGAATCTCTAAGATTCCCGGTCCGATCAGATCCCTCCCCACGGGGCATCTGAAATCGGGATGTCCCGTGGGGTGAAACCTTATTCCCGTTCCAACGGCGCATGCGCGGGCCGCATCTCGCGCTTCCTTCTAGCAGGGCGCGTTTGTGAATGGCCGGCGCGGGCGCGCTCCCTGTTAGAAGGAAGCGCGAGATGCGGCCTCCAGCGCGCTCAGAGCCGCTGTGGTTGTCCGTCGCTTGTCCGTACATACCACAGCGGCTCTGAGCGCTCCGATTGGACGAGCGCTTGCGTAGGAGCGGGGTGAGGTGAGTTATTTAGGGCGATCGGGTGGGTTTCACGCAGCGAAGTGGACCAAAGCCCAGGATAGTGAAAATCCTGGGTGTTGGTCCACTTTAAAATATATTAATTTTATATGCTGGGGAATAGTTTTTTAAGGGTTTGGGCTTTTCATTAAATAATGCTGAAGGTGCGGTTTAAGAAAAGTGGGCCACTGGTGGGGTTTCACATATCGGGATGCCCCCAGAGCATCACTAGGATCACCACGGGGGCGGACCAAAACTCGGTATAGTGAAAATACCGGGTTTTGGTCCACTTTAGGACCAAGCACTTTAAAAAAATCAGTCATTTTTGACTGTTTTTCTACTTTCATAGTTAACCGGGTGAGTTCACGTTTATTCAGGAAACCCTCTGTGCAGGACCAGAGAAAAACAACTGATTACTAGACAGGCAGAGTCTATAAGCTTCCTATACATTCTATGACTGTAGCCTTCGCTCTAGTGTCAATAAAGTTAGGCGAGTGAAAAAGAAGAGGATGGCGTTGCCAGGGGAACGGCGCGCGCAGCACTGGAGGGCAGAGCGGGAACGCGCGCAGGCCTGTGACAGAGGAAGTGTGTGAGGAGGCGCCGCCGGCTCTATTCACCGGCCCGAACTGAGCCTGTCCCGTTCCGAGCATCACCTACCCGCTCCTCGCTGTTGCCTCCGCCTGCTAACGGGTGTCCGGCCGCTGCACGGGACGCTATTACTTCTTGTGCCTCCTCCTACCGCCTGGCGGGCCAAGCGAGAATGGGCCGGGCCTGAGAGGCATGTGAGCGCGGCCTGCGGATAGGGCAGGTGGATCGTGACACCCCTCCTCCTTCTCCTCCTCCAGCAGCACCAGAAAGTGATGATGCGGTGACACCCTGGTGTTCCTGCCCAGCACCCTCAGCGGATACCCGACCAGCACCCAGAGACCCATCTTCCAGGGGGATCTAACCGCTGGACTGCATCCAAAGGGTCCAGCACCCTCACTGGATACCCGACCAGCACCCAGAGACCCATCTGCCAGGGGGATCTAACCGCTGGACTGCATCCAAAGGGTCCAGCACCCTCACTGGATACCCGACCAGCACCCAGAGACCCATCTGCCAGGGGGATCTAACCGCTGGACTGCATCCAAAGGGTCCAGCACCCTCACCGGATACCTGACCAGCACCCAGAGACCCATCTGCCAGGGGGATCTAACCGCTGGACTGCATCCAAAGGGTCCAGCACCCTCACTGGATACCCGACCAGCACCCAGAGACCCATCTGCCAGGGGGATCTAACCGCTGGACTGCATCCAAAGGGTCCAGCACCCTCACCGGATACCTGACCAGCACCCAGAGACCCATCTGCCAGGGGGATCTAACCGCTGGACTGCATCCAAAGGGTCCAGCACCCTCACCGGATACCCAACCAGCACCCAGAGACCCATCTGCTGGGGGGATCTAACCCCTGGGCTGCACCCAAAGGGTCCAGCACCCTCAACGGATACCCGACCAGCACCCAGAGACCCATCTGCCAGGGGGATCTAACCCCTGGACTGCATCCAAAGGGTCCAGCACCCTCAACGGATACCTGACCTACACCCAGAGACCCATCTGCCAGGGAGATCTAACCCTTGGACTTCACCCAAAGGGTCCAGCACCCTCACCAGATACCTGACCAGCATCCAGAGACCCATCTGCTGGGGGGATCTAACCCCTGGGCTGCACCCAAAAGGCCCTGTACCCTCACCGGATACCTGACCAGCACCCAGAACAGCTGCACCCATCTGCCAGGGGGCCATAGAAGTGCTATAACCCCAAGATTGCTCCCAATCTGCATTTTATTGAACCATTCCTGTGGACAAGGGGTTAAAGAAGGACCTGCTGGTGAGAACAGGCTGCCAGAGTACCTCCCCAGGGATCCAGCACCCTCAGGATTTTATTGGCTCATCTTTATATGAGGGGATAAGAGACTGAACCGGCCCCAGACTTTACCCAAGCGACTCTGCACCCTTTTATAAGCATACTTTTGAGCCATCCCTGTGCACAGGGGGTTGGAAAAAGGACCTGTCAGTATATTGCCAGAGGGTCCGATCTGTCAGGGTACCGGCAATACCCTCTGCTATTAGGATTTTATTGGCTCATCTATACACCAGGGGTTAAGGAAGGATTTATTAGTCTATTATCGATCTGCCCCTGGACTGTATCCAAGGAATCCAGCACCCTCCTATAAGAATTATTTTGAACTGTGTATACAAGGGGCTAAAGCAGGATTTGTTGGCTTTGTATCACAAGGAAGACCTGATCGACCAAAGTTATTGGCTGAAACTCAGAGGTATCTGCCCCTGGACTACACCGGAGGCATCCCACCCCTGTTGGTCTCTCAGTTTATACAATAAGGATCTGTCAGTGTGTTATCTGGCAGAAGTATCTAGCCCTGAGCTGCCCCCAGGGTTTACCCCACCAGAGACATCTTGCACCCTCCCTTACGGATTCTGTTGATCCATTTGTGTATACAACTGTCTATTGCTGGAGGAAACAAGTCTGACACTAGAAGGATCTGCCCTGAGCTGCATCACTTCCCCCAGAAGTGTGCAGCATCCTCCTTTAAGGATTCAATTAAGTTATTTGTGTCTACAAAGGCTTCTGACCAAACTAGATCTGCCTCAGTGATTTGCTAATACAGTACTCTGTCCTGTTTGATTCAGTGTATATGAAGGGTTAAAGAAGACCTGAAACCTACCCTTGTATTACAAAGGAGACTGATCTCTATCTACCAGAGGCATTGGCAGGAACTGCCAGGGTACTACAAGGTACTTTAAACCATCTTGTGAACAGACATATACCAGATCCTCCACAGTGATCCGACCACAGGATCTAAACCTTGCTCTGTTGCTCAGTATACATAAGGAATCCTAAAAGACAGAGTGGTTGCTGGTGGTTTCCAAGGGGATCTCCCTCAGAATTTTCCTTCCTTTGGACGTTTCAGGGAGATTTCTGCATGGTCACTCAGGAGTGAGAACTACCATAAACCTCTATTTCCCAGTTGCCGGTGACGAAGGGCATGAAGCCAGCCACCCCCAACTGACAGTAGTCTGTACACATCTAGGGCTTTGGTCTGAGGAGCGGAAATGTCTTTCTTTAACTTCAGGAAGATTTTCAAGCTCGGCGGAGACAAGAAGAAGAAGCAGTATGAACATGTCAAGAGGGATCAGAACCCCGAGGAGATATGGGAGATCATTGGCGAGCTGGGGGACGGTGCCTTTGGAAAGGTGTATAAGGTGAGATAACGTTTTTTGAGATGTGCATGTAACAAAATATTTCCTGTCTCTGGTTTTAGCGGATATTGCTTTCTGCAGCTTCCTCCTCTGTCACAGGCTGTCTTACCAGACTGGCACTTCCATGCCGCTGTGGAGGCCTGTCACTATCTGTCAGACACACACCCACGTAGATGCATTCAGCACTCATGAAGCAGAAGGCCCTGGGAACATATTGTGGTCCTCGGTTTATGTTCCAGGGGCATTATGTCATAAACAGAAAGGCATAGCTCCTGCCTCACCTCAGTGGGGGAATGCCAGCTGACTATAAAAGGCAGAATCTCGGGGGAGAAAGATTTCCGATGAATTACTATTATTATTGTTACTGATGATTAAGCTCCATCAGCAGTGGCGCTGTACAAGGCTCCTGACATATAGAAGGGCTGGTAATTGTAAAGGAAAATAATAAAGCTTTTCTTGCCTTTACCACCCTGAGGCTTGGGTGGTGCAAGACCACTGCTCGTTCCTGGACACCCCCCTACCCATTGCAAGACCACCAATCGGGATCCTGAATACCTATATCTTCTAGGACTACTTTCATCAGTGGCCAGTCTTGTATCCATGTAACTGTCCGTGGCCATGTGCTATGGCACCTCCTGGGACAGCAATTGGCTGCTGATGTGTCCGGGGTTCTGGCCCCCGAACAGGAGTGCGGAAGAGGTGAGTTCCGGGTTCTAGGGCTTGCAGGGGCCTATGTGCAGGGAGGGGGTATCACCAATCGGGATGCCCCTCCCAGATGCGATCAGTGGTCATTTACCACCCTGCAGAGTGTGGGACGGACTTAAAGCAGACCTTCACTCTGAATAAGAGTCTGCCTTATATGTTTCCCACACCCTGTACATACAGATTGTCCACATTAAAAATCATCCTACCTGCATCTACTGCATGTTATGAGCCTTTAAACATCCAAGATGGCGGCTTATGGAAGCTGCCATCTTATCAGGCAGCCTGCAATCTGGAAGTGCCTCCTGACTGTGCTGCTCTGCATTCTGGGACTGCTGACCTTTACCTGACCCCAGCTCTGCACAGCTATAACCCGCCCCCCTGTACCTTATCCCACTCTCCTCTCCTCAGTAAGTGTGATGCTTCTGAGTCAAGATGGCGGCGCCCGTATCCTAAATTCCTGAACAGAGCTGCAGCCCAGTGGGGGAAAGAATAATAAGTTAGTGACTAAAAACGTAAAATATATTAATTTTAGATGCTGGGGAACCGTTTTTTAAGAGTTTGGGCTTTTCATTAAATCACGCTGAAGGTCCGGTTTAAGCATTTAGTTGGTAAAGGCAAGTAATGATTTATGTATTTTTTCAGCCCTTCTATCTGTAAGTGGTGCCTTGTACAGTGCCACTGCTAATGGAGCTAAATCATCAGTAACAATAATAATTGGAATTCATGGGCAATAAAAAAATAGACCAAAACCCAAACTAGAGTCTAAGTCCTGATTCAGTCTTTCCCTTTGGGTCATCCCAATTTGGAATTTCCCCGCAGGGTAATTCAGCCTGGTTTCCCTGTATAACCGCCTCGATCCCACAGGGCATGCGTGGGCCTCGGATGCCGTCCAAAGTGCAGGGAAGCCTTGAATTTTCATCTGTGGGACTGCACAGTCCAGAGGGAGTGGGGATGCTGTGGACTGTAGCCAAGGCAAACCAACAACTGTGTGACTGAGGTGAGTATGGGGAAACCAGGGTTTTTTCTACACCGTGAGACATACCAAATCGGGATGTCCCCTAACAAAGTCTCTGTTATAAGTTTTGGCCCTCATTAATCTGTGGGAGTCCTAAAGGGGTAAAAATATACTGTATTACTGTATGATATATATCTATATTATTTATCTACATGGCTCCAAAACAGAATGCCTCTTCAGCTAAATATCCCTAGGAACCTTGAGATTGGATGGAATTATACACTTTCCCATGTGACCAGCAGCAGCTAATTAGGTTTTCCCGAACAAGTTTCCTCTTCTATTTGGTGGTAGTGGTGAGGGGCATGTGCGAGATATGGTTTTTGCAGCACAGGAATATGTAAGGGTGGAGTATTGGTTCCTTTGATATAGGCCAGGCGTGTGGGAGCGCACACTCCACAGGGGAGTCCGGGATACGTCCGCCCCCACTCTCTATGCCAATGCTGAGTCCAAAACGAATATGAACACTTTATTGGTCGCCAAGTATGTACAGAATACAACATGGAATACTTTTTGGAAGGGAGGTTCTCCATAGAGCTTAAACAAACGCTAGACCTACGACTATATACATATATATATCAACAGTAGCTAGTTTTACCTCTTTACATATTTACAGTGGAACTATGTACATGCAATGATCCTTTAAGTGGCTGGGGATCAGAGGTTTTCCAGGAGTCTTAGAGGTGGTTGTTCAGGGCTTTGACGGCTAGCGGGAAGAAACTGTTTTTATACCGAGAGGTTCTGGTCGAGATAGCCCGGTACCTTCATCCAGATGGTAGAAGATTGAAGAAGGGGTTGCCTGGATGTGTGGGGTCGCCTACTATTCTCTTTGCCTTTGAGCGGATCCTTTCCCTAAATTGTTCATCTAGGTCAGGTAGGGGACACCCTATGATCCGCTCAGCGGTCCTGGTGATCCTCTTCAGCCTGATCTTATCCTTGGCAGTGATCCCACAATACCAGGTAGTGAAGGAGGAGCTCAGGAGTGAGCCTACTGCGCCGATGTAGAAGGTCTTCAGGATCCTTTTGGACATTCCGAATTTCGCAAATTGTCTAAGGAAATACAGTCTCTATTGAGCCTTCTTTAGGACAACGGCGGCTTGCCTACTCCACTTCAAGTCATTAGTGATCACTGTTCCGAGGAATTTTGCGCTGGTAGCGATATTTACCTCATCCTTACCCATGGCGATGGGACGGTGCGCTGGGTGGGACTGCCGGAAGTCGACAATCAGCTCAACCGTTTTCTGGGTGTTCAGGATGAGGTTATTCTCATCACACCAGGTTACCAGGCTATTTATTTGTGTTCTGTACGGAGTCTCGTCTGTGTTGCTGATAAGGCCTACTAGGGTGGTGTCGTCTGGAAACTTGATGATTTTGATTGATGGGTCTGTTGACGTGAAGTCGTTTGTGTATATGGAGAAGAGGAGGGGGGACAGAACGCAACCTTGGGGTGCGCCTATGTTTGTAGTTCTGCTTGAAGAGATAAAGGGACCTAGTTTGACTCTCTGGGTTCTGTTTGTTAGAAAGTTGGTGATCCAGTCAGAGAGATCCGGTGAGATGCCCAGTGTGAGCAGTTTCCTTTTCAGAATTTGGGGATCTATAGTATTGAAGGCGGAAGAGAAGTCTACGAATAGGAGTCTGGCGTATGAGTTGGGTTGATCCACATGATTTAGTGTGAGTTGCTTTGTGTGGTTGACCGCGTCATCTGCAGATCTGTTCGCTATATACGCGAACTGTAGTGGATCCCACTTTGAGCCTCATTTAGTGCTGGTATTATCAAACGCTCGAAGACTTTCATCACCACTGGGGTCAGAGCAAACAACAGCTTTATGCCGTGCATTAGTGTGATGAGAGCCCGCAAATGCACAGAGGAAACCGCAAAGAGGTGAGTTGGTGGCGGGTGATCTGGGGGGTTTCACACAGCGGGGCGTTCCGAATTGGGATGCCCTCAGAGCATCACTAGGATAGTGAAAATTTTGGTAAAAGGTCCACTTTAAAACGAAACAAAATTTAGCTGGGCCGGCACTGGAATCTAAAAGGTTCCAGGGCCAGCTGTTGACCTTCCCCCTGCTGTGGCCGCCCCTGAGTGGTTTTACACGGCACTCGCCTCTTTTCTGGCGCTCCCTCGCTGATGTAAACAAGGGCAGCCACATTCCCGCTCCCATTCCCGGCCTTTGCATGGTAAAGTGGAACAAAACCCAGGATTTTGACTATCCTGGGTTTTAGTCCTTGCCCCCAGGGCACCCCACTGTGTGAAATCCCCCAGATCGCCGCAGCCAACTCACCTCTTCCCGGTCTTATGGTGCATGCCTGGCCGCTCGTCCAATCAGCGCTCTCTGAGCCGCTGACATCACAGCATCTAAGGCCATCGGCTCAGTGCGTTCTGGCGGCCGCATCCCCCGCTTCCCTCTAACAAGGAGCGTGCCTACGCTGGCCATTCACAAATGCCTGGCTAGAGGGATAGCGGGGATGAGGCCATGGCTCGCCTGAGAAACATGGTAAGTGTATGGGGCGACCTGGGGGGTTTCACACAGCGGGGCAGCATGATTTTGGATGCCCCAGGGGAGGGAATTGGAACGTTACAAGCGACCTAAAGTTATTTTTGTCTAGAAGTCCACTGACACCTCCCAGGTTGCCCTGGGTGGTGTTAGATATGACATGACAGCATAAAAAAAAAAGTATATAGGTATTAAGTATATAGCTTTTATAGGCCAAAAGGACACATTGTCAATAACCTATGTACTTTTTATTTTTTTTTTATGCTGTCATGTGTTTTACACAGAGCACTTCTCCTATCAGTCCCTTTTTTCCAAAGCCACTTTACCACCCTTAGACCCTGTAGTTGGGAGTGTGGCTGCCAGCATGTTATGAGTTGTAAAAGGAAGCGGAGCACCCAACAGAAACCCACAAACATAGGAAGAACATACAAAGTTCACTCAGATGGTTACTGCGGTGGGAAAGGCAGGAATGCAGACAGCTTGGATTTCTTGCTGCTCATGTACAGTTTAGACATTAATGACAAGCTGCAATAGAGAGAAAAGCTCAGACCATATGCGCTACAGTGCAGCGTTTTCCAACCCTGTTCATTCTATGATCCTCTGTTGAAATGCGGCGCTGCATTTCCTGGGGGAGGGGAGAGCATTGAGGTTCAGGTAAAGGTTGTGATGGTCTATGCACGGGGGCTCCATCTGGATGCCCTTACACCCGTTAGTTATAAAATGGGTGTGGGACCGCTTTAAATACTGGCTATGTATGTAATGCAAGGTAACATTCAGAAAGTGTCTAGCAAATGCTCTAACCCCCCCCCCCCCCCCCCCCAAGGTCCGCTGGCATACTTGCATAGCTGGTGACCCCACATGTATCATCTAATGTCTGCAACATCTGACATTCTCCCTCTCTGGCAAATGTAAGGATTTCTTAGCAGCAGTGGCTGTTTGATTGTATGGGGTTTACTCTAGCTCAGAAAGAGAGAGAAAGTAGGTTAGAGAAAGAAGCCGGCTGTGTTCATAGAGAAACAAGCCATATGCATTGAGGGCTTGAGGATGCTTGTTAGAGCAAGATTAAAGTGGACCAACACCCAGGATTTTGACTATCCTGGGTCTTGGTCCACTTCGGTGGGGCACCCCGAACGGGGTGCCCCGCTGTGTGAAACCCCCCCCCCCCCTGATCACCCGAAAAACTCACCTCTCCCCGCTCCCAGCGCCGACGGACAAGCGGTTTGACAGCCGCGGACAAGCGGCTTCTCCGCCGCCGCCTCCCGCACGTCATTCTTGACGCGCCCGCGCCGGCTATTCACAGACGGCCGACGCGGGCGCGCACACGTCTAGAGGGGAAGACAAGGTAAGGGGATTTGGGGTGTTTGGGGTGGTTTCACCCCGCAGGACATCCCGATCTCGGATGTCCCGCGGGGAGGGAGGTGAGCGGCCCGGGAATCTTATAGATTCCCGGGCCGATCACGGGAGGGTGACGGTCCACTTTAAAGTAGATCTATCACCAGCATTTTCACTATCCTGGTGATAAGAACTTGTCCCGATTTGGGATGCCCCGCTGTGTGAAACTATGTAAGGAAGTAGCCTAGTTCAATTCCTGGCCATGGTACATGACCTAGAAGGCACTTAAACCGGACCTTCAGTGTGATTTCATGAAAAGCCCAAACTCTTAAAAAACGGTTCCCCAGCATCTAAAATTAATATATTTTACGTTTTTAGTCACTAATTTATTATTCTTTCCCCCCCACTGGGCTGCAACGCTGTTCGGGAATTTAGGATGCGGGCGCCGCCATCTTGACTCAGAAGCATCACACTTACTGAGGAGAGGAGGGTGGGATAAAGTGCAGGGAGGCGGGTTATAGCTGTGCTTTGCTCAGACAGAGCAGAGCTGGGGTCAGGTAACGGTCAGCAGTCCCAGAATGCAGAGCAGCACAGTCAGGAGGCACTTCCTGTTTGCAGGCTGCCTGATAAGATGGCGGCTTCCATAAGCCGCCATCTTGGATGTTTAAAGGCTCATAACATGCAGTAGATACAGGTAGGATGATTTTTAATGTGAGCAATCTGTATGTACAGGGTGTGGGAAACATATAAGATAGGCTCTTATTCAGAGTGAAGGTCCGCTTTAACCCCCCCCCCCCCCCCGCCCCCCCAACTGCTCCCTCAGTGTTGTAATTAGGGCAGTCATCTCTCTGGGCATGTGTGCACTCACTGCACGTATGGGTTAAATGCAGAGGAAGAACTCCTATGTGTGCGCAAACATACAGTGGCCTTCTCTAAATATGCACAGCATATGAAGCAGATTGCACATGCACCACAGGATCGCTGTGTGAAACCCCCCCAGGTTGTTAAAAATGAAAATAGCCAGCTCACCAACCTTGTATCAGCACGGACAGGGGAGATCCTGAGCACAACTCCTCCAGTATTACAGATTCGAAAAACCAAATAGTTTTGTCCAGCTTGTCCCTAAAATATACCCTTTATTAAAGTCTCTTTAAAAACAGCTTCTATAACAAGTAAGTGTGTGGATGGCCCAGACCGTAGAGACAAATAAATCGTGACGCGTTTCGGGCCCCGGGTGAGCCCTTAGTCATACCAACCCCCCAGGTTGCCCGATCTCACCCATCCTTCCCAGTCCTACAGCGCATGCGCAGCCCTCTCTTCCAATCAGCACGCTCGGATCCGCTCCAATCCCATCTAATCAGGGTGGATAAAAATCAATGTTTTTTTTTAAAAAATCAAAAAAATCTGATTTTTTTTATTTAAATCGGATTTTTTTGATTTAAATCGGATTTTTTTTCAATAAACTGCTTTTTGAGGAAAATATTTTACCATCCAAAGATGGTAAAGCGGAGTTGTTTAACTCAGTAGAATAAAGGCTGTATATGTGTAACATTCACAATGCCATGCTCTTCCAGAGGTTTCTGTAGGATTAGTGGGCAGTTTCTCTCCTATATTATCACAGACGTTCGCTTTACTTACGCAGTTCTCAAAACTGAATTTGACTCCAGAGGTCCCAGCTTCTTCTTCACAGCAAAAATGTTACAACATGAACAGAGTTGAAAAAAAGACCTTAATCCTATTCTACAAACCTATGACTAGTGAGCTACAGAGGACAGCAGGGACAGTAGGATTTACGTTTTTCATGTGTCGGCTGGGCTGACAGTCTAAGTTTCTTAAAATATATATATATTTTGTTTAGCCAAATTAGTTAACAAAACATGGATGTTTGTTTAAGCAAATAACTTATGCTGTAATGTTGTTATTGTTTCAGTTGAATAAATCTATTTAAATTGTTATTAAGGTCAGGATTATTTTTCTCCTTCCTAAGTACAACAGAACAGTGGTGTCCAAATATGAATGATTAACCCATTAAACTGGGGAGAAAAAAGTAATATAAAAAGGGATTCTAAAAATCTTCATCTACTTGCATGTTAAAATAGCAAGAACTAGTTTAGGTAGAAACTTTGATTTAAATCACTGATTTAAATCAAGCCTTACTGACTAGTGATTTAAATCGTGATTTAAATCAAATCCACCCTGCATCTAATAGCTCGTCTAAAGCGAGCAGATCAGAGTGTGCTGGCGGGCGCGTGCCCTCTACCCTCTAATGCCCGTGATAGGTATTTGTGAATGGCCGGCGCGGACAAGTACCATACTAAAAGGATAGCAGGGATGCGGCCGCAGCTCGTGCATGCGTTATTGGACCAGGAAATAAGGTGAGTTTCCTGATTCTGGATACCCCAGGGGGAGGGAATCCAGCGGCCCTGGAATCTTAAAGGTTTCAGGGATGCTGGTGTATGGGTTTTGATCCACTTTAAAGTGTATAAAACCCAAAAAGCCCATCATATATTTTTTATTACCTTTTTGAAGCAGTTTTGTATTTATGAAGCAAATCTGGCTAAAATAAAGTATAGATGGAAGCAGATCAGCAGGTTGGGGCGCAGATTAGTCCACAGTCTCATAGGATGTTGGGACTGTTTGGGAAGCACTGCTATGATGGATTGGGGTATGGTACTGTGACAAGTAGGGTACACCGCATGTCGGATGCATTTTCATGTATTGCAGGAGTGATTTTAGGTCTTCCAGCAAGTGACCGATACTCATCTAACCCCCGCCTGGACTGTCCTGGTTGCAGCGATTAGATAAATGAGACAAACCTAAGACTAGTCAATAGCTGTGTGCAGGGCATCATCCATAGTATGGCCTCCCTCTGATTGTGGTGCTGTGTGTACAGATCATGCTGGCCGGCCTCCAAGCTCTTAGACATACTTCAGAACACGTCCGTCTTGCTTGCACAGGATTGGAAGAGAGCGGCAGACATATACTGTACATCCTCCTACCATGACTCACAGGGCCTCACCCAAGCTATTCCGAACTCTTCCACTTATGATGATGCATCTGATTCATGGAACCTGTAAGACCGCAGGCTCACATTATAAAACCTTACAAGTTATATTTATATCTCTGGCTTAAATGCAGGATAATCTTAAAGTGGACCCAAAACCCTTTAGGCTCGGCCTGGAGTCTAAAAGATACAGATGGGCTGGTGGTGGGACACCATGGACTACAAAGAAACCGGGGATGCCATTGTTCCCTGACCTCTATGCAGTGCTCTATGCTGGGCATGAATTTGCATGGCACCATACGCTGATAGGATGAGAACCTGTGCATGTGTCTTGGGATCGCTGATGGTGAGTATATGGGTGATTACAGTGGGTCAAGATCCCAGGTTTTGGTCATTGTCCAGGGACACCCCCCCCCCCCCCTATACTCGCCTCTTGTGCCACAAGTATTATCGCTCTTAGTCTGGAGTGCCTTACCCGGTCTCCAGATTGAGTCACATCTGCATTCACAACGGCGGGTGGCAGTGGAGCCAGCTCAGTATTTTATTATAAGGTTAAAGCGGACCTCCAGTCAAAAAATTAAATTGCTCCCCTAATGTCTCCCTCTGATAATCGGTGACATAAGCTTATTGAGAGGTATTAACACCATGCAGATGTTTGGAATAGCGGGCAGATTCTGCACTCCTAAACATGCGTAGCAGCGGCCATCTTGCCACACTCATGAGAGATCTGCTTCTGAAAAAACGAGTCCCTCAGTCAAAATTGCCTCATAGCTCTGTGTTATCCTATTTCTAGCCAGAAGTAGTTCAGCCTTCAGCTGCAATGACTCATCATAGCTTTGCAAGCTGCTGACTTTTTCTAAATACATTGTATCCCCTGACTGAATTCTTTTGAGTCCGCTGCCACCATAGAGCTAGATTGTAACAGCTTCCCTCACACAGATTTTCCTTTGCTACATTAGATGTAGCAGTGTTTTGTGTGTGTGGAAATTGACGGGTTTGCTTCTCTGTTTTCTGAGGCATCTATCTCTCTGTTTTCTGTGAATTGCTGTTGGCACCGCTGCCACCATAGAGCTAGATTGTAACAGCTTCCCTCACACAGATTTTCCTTTGCTACATTAGATGTAGCAGTGTTTTGTGTGTGTGGAAATTGACGGGTTTGCTTCTCTGTTTTCTGAGGCATCTATCTCTCTGTTTTCTGTGAATTGCTGTTGGCACCGCTGCCACCATAGAGCTAGATTGTAACAGCTTCCCTCACACAGATTTTCCTTTGCTACATTAGATGTAGCAGTGTTTTGTGTGTGTGGAAATTGACGGGTTTGCTTCTCTGTTTTCTGAGGCATCTATCTCTCTGTTTTCTGTGAATTGCTGTTGGCACCGCTGCCACCATAGAGCTAGATTGTAACAGCTTCCCTCACACAGATTTTCCTTTGCTACATTAGATGTAGCAGTGTTTTGTGTGTGTGGAAATTGACGGGTTTGCTTCTCTGTTTTCTGAGGCATCTATCTCTCTGTTTTCTGTGAATTGCTGTTGGCACCGCTGCCACCATAGAGCTAGATTGTAACAGCTTCCCTCACACAGATTTTCTTTTGCTACATTAGATGTAGCAGTGTTTTGTGTGTGTGGAAATTGACGGGTTTGCTTCTCTGTTTTCTGAGGCATCTATCTCTCTGTTTTCTGTGAATTGCTGTTGGCACAGCCCCCCCCCCCCAATTCACATGTGTAAGCAGGACTATCAAGATGGCTGCCCCCATGTAATTCAAGAGCGAGTAATCTTTGTCATTCCACAACATCTGCATGGGGTTAAGCTTATGCCACTGTTCATAGGATGGGAAGAAGTTTACTAAACTTTCTTTTTTTTGACTGGAGGTCCAAAAGGTTAAAACTGATTGGAGCCCCCCCCCCCCGCTGTTTCCTTACCTCACCCCCTAAATGTATGGTTGAGGTGCAGGTGCTTTGATGGGGTAGTTACCAATATCCAGGCAATTCCAATGGCGCGATTAGGGATGCCCTGAAAGCTGCTGCAGGAATCTCACGTCGGTCTGGTCCAGGCAACGGCAACAATACGGCAGCAAGCCGCTAACCTGATGCCTGTCCCATGTACCTCTACTCCATTTCCTGCAGCACCAAGTAAAAGCTATAGCAGGGCTCCTTGTTTTTCTCCTCCTTGTAATTTTATTGCCCCATGGCCACGCTCTAAAGTGGTATAACAGCCAAGGGCAGGGGCTACTGTTAGGTCCGTACCCTAAGTGGGCACGGCTTCTACTTCTGTTGTCAGAGTCCAAATCATTCTAAGAGTGAATAAGACACAGAGACCGCTGTGTAGTAAAGACTCAAAGGGCATCTGAAGCAAATGTGCCCTTTTGTTTATTTCCAGCTGCTAATATACTACAAGCAAAGTAGGCGTTACTAACATATTGCTTATACATTGGATCATTTTCATTGGTCATCTGACACGCCCCTTTTATCTTATAAGGAGACAACCCTGTTTTCCCTGTAGGGGTGTACCTTATTGCTACTGAGACACTAATCATTAAAAATAAACACAATGGCATGCAGTAGTGCCCCATCCCCACTGATCCAACTAGTAAAAAGGAAAAAAAAAACAAATGATCCAGCAATTGCTGCCCCCTGCTTTCCTCTACATGGTGCTGCCTCACCTGGCCTCATTACAGGTGCACCCCTGAATAGAATGTGCTGGCTACACTGCTGGACTGGAGCACTTGGGGTCCACTAGACCAGAAGAAATCATTATTGGGACCCACCCTTCAGCTAAAACCGAAAGTCTGATGAAAATACTCCAGGCAAGCGAAAGCCTCTGTTTTTTATTCTTGGAGGGTGCTCTGGTGGGCGAGTCGGACACTGCTGCTCTGGTCATGTTTCATGAGATACATGTCATATATTTGGTGAACTGTTCCTTAGGTACCTCCTAAAATAATATAGACCATGTGTGATAATGAGCAGATTAAGATAAGCCGGTTTCCTTACTCCCCATTGTGTATTTGGGCTGGCAAACCAGGAAGTAGATGTTTGTCCAGCAAGGAAGTGCGATAGTGCTGCCAGTTCCTGGGGTGGGGGGGGGGGGGGGTTGCTGGGAAAGCCCAGTGACCACACGGCTTCAGATTTAACACATTGCTTTCATTCCCGGTCACGGCTATTTCATTTTTTTTTCCTCCCTGCTGATGTCACTTCTGAACTCATACAATGGCCCCTCCTGTCTCTTTTTTTTCCCTTCTCTATTCATTAGCTGGCTCATTCAGCCGAGTCCAGAATTTCCTTATACTGGAAGAGATCTATAGCTCTCCCTGGATGTCTATAGTCTGAGTCACGGGTATTATGGGGTTGTTCATAAGCTTTTCACGTTTCTCTGTAGGTAGGTGCTCTGCAAAATTGCTTAGATCTCCTGTTGTGAGGAATACTCTAAGATAATGTCCTTGAAATTCGTCCTGGGTGTGTGTGGCTTTTAATACTAACTAGGCTTTCAAGACCTGGGCATAATACCAAATGCAAAAACTCTCAGATGCCCTTAAATGGGATGCCCTGGTGAGGACTAGTTAAAGTGGACCAACACCCAAGATTTTGACTATCCTGGGTCTTTGGTCCACTGCGGTGGGGCACCCCGGGTCGGGGTGCCCCGCTGTGTGAAACCCCCCCCGAACCCCCCGAAAAACTCACCTCTCCCCGCTCCCAGCGCCGACGGACAAGCGGCTCCTCCGCCGCCGGCGGTAAGGGGATTTGGGGTGTTTGGGGGGGTTTCACCACGCGGGACATCCCGATCTCGGATGTCCCGCGGGGAGGGAGGTGATCGGCCCGGGAATCTTATAGATTCCCGGGCCGATCACCCCTGGGTGACGGTCCACTTTAAATACGTTGCAGCAAGCTTTAAAACAAGGTTTTGGTACAACAGCAAGAGCTCTATATTTTTGGGCAGGTGTGTGGCCTTTAACACTAACTAGGCTTTCAAGACCTGGGCATATAACGTTGTGATCAGTGGCATTGGCAAAACTGATTAGGTGCATGGGTTCTTAATATACAGAATCTTCATAGGCTGGGCCAAAACTAAATGAGTTGGCTTTTAATGTGGAACCAAACCCGGGTCCTCCCCCCCACTGCGGAATCCAAAATCGGGATGCCCCACTGTGTGAAACCCCCTCTGGTCACCCCAAACTCAACTTTTCCCGCTCCATCGGGGGTGTAAACAATCACGGCCGCATCCCCAGCATTTACATTCATAGTAACATTGTATTTAAGGCTGAATAAAGACTTTCGTCCATCCAGTCTTTATGTCAGTTTATGTCCTTTTAGTAGCCATAGCTGGAAATTTTATTCCATGCCAGGAAGGCATCCAGGCCACTTTTGAATGTGGCCTGGATGCTCTGCCTCTAAACAGAGCCATATTGTGGATAATTAACATGTATGGCATACAGCTGTCATTGGACGAGAGCCTGCACATGCCCGGTTGGACCAGGGAAAGGTGAGATTTCATGGGCGACCTGGGAAGCTTCAAACAGTGATGCATCCCAAATCAAGATGCCCTTGGGCAAGGAACAAAATCCGGGATAGTCAAAATCTGAGGTTTTGATTCACTTTAAAGTGGATCCCAACCCGCTTAACGCTGGCTCTGGAGTCTATAAAAAAAAAAAAAGGTCCTGACCCGACCACTTGGGTCAGGATTTGTAAAACCACACTAATCGCCGGCAAATCTTACATCTCCCGCGGCTTCCATGCCATTTTAGTGCCCATATCCCAGGCTTCCCTTTACCTGAGGCATGCTCCAGCAAATAGGCTGGAGGTGGATGTGCACCTCAGACTAGATTGGAGCCAGGGTTGCGTGCAGTGGGTGTATGCACGTCAGCCTGCACAGCCCATTGGCGATCTGAAATATGATGAGCCGAGGCTGCAGCATGGCTCAATGTACTCGGGTGGGGGATTTGAGGGTTTTGGTTATTTCCCTACAGGGCCACCTGATTTGGGATCAGGGTGGATAAAAATCAATGTTTTTTTTTTAAAAATCGGATTTTTTTTATTTAAATCGGATTTTTTTGATTTAAATCGGATTTTTTTTCAATAAACTGCTTTTTGAGGAAAATATTTTACCATCCAAAGGTTCTTCCATCATGAGATAAAGCGGAGTTGTTTAACTCAGTAGAATAAAGGCTGTATATGTGTAACATTCACAATGCCATGCTCTTCCAGAGGTTTCTGTAGGATTAGTGGGCAGTTTCTCTCCTATATTATCACAGACGCTCGCTTTACTTACGCAGTTCTCAAAACTGAATTGGACTCCGCAGAGGTCCCAGCCTCTTCTTCACAGCAAAAATGTTACAACATGAACAGAGTTGAGAAAAATACCTTAATCCTATTGTTCTACAAACCTATGACTAGTGAGCTACAGAGGACAGCAGGGACAGTAGTATTTAAGTTTTTCATGTGTCGGCTGGGCTGACAGTCTTAAGTTTCTTAAAATATATATATATTTTGTTTAGCCAAATTAGTTAACAAAACATGGATGTTTGTTTAAGCAAATAACTTATGCTGTAATGTTGTTATTGTTTCAGTTGAATAAATCTATTTAAATTGTTATTAAGGTCAGGATTATTTTTCTCCTTCCCAAGTACAACAGAACAGTGGTGTCCAAATATGAATGATTAACCCATTAAACTGGGGAGAAAAAAGTAATATAAAAAGTGATTCTAAAAATCTTCATCTACTTGCATGTTAAAATAGCAAGAACTAGTTTAGGTAGAAACTTTGATTTAAATCGTGATTTAAATCGTGATTTAAATCAGTTAGATTTAAATCAAATCCACCCTGTTTGGGATACCCCACGATTTGATACTCCTTGGATTGTCCATATATTCGGCTTGATTCATTTTCAGCCAGATGGGGAATAAAAAAGCTATACTCTCCTTCCTTTCTCCCATGCACCTGAAAGGCTGGATCCAGGTCCCTCACTGCACGGCACCAAAGGAAGTGCTGCTCTCTCGTTGTGAGTCTCCTCCTGACTCCCTCCGATGTGGCGACACCCCCACCATCAGTCACGGTGAGCTGACACTCCCCCTCCATTTACTGTAATGTTGCGTTGGCATACCCCTATACTGTCTTATAGCGGCGGTAGCAACACATGTGCCCAAACGGGTGTTGGTCCGCTTTAAAGTTCACCAAAACCCAGGATTTTGACCATCCTGGGTTCTGGTCCTTTTCCCCCGTAAAACCCTCCACGACGTCGAGACCAACTCACCTCTTCCTGTTCCTACGTTGCATCTCAGAGCAGCGGTTCCGAGTGCGCTGGCGGCCGCATCTTCCGCTTCCCTCTAACGAGGACCCATTTACAAATACCTGGTGTGAGCACGCGCCATGCTAGAGGGATAGCGGGGATGCGGCTCGCGCATGCGCCGTTGGACAGGGAAACAAGGTAAGTGAATGGGGTATCTGTGGGGGTTCACACAACGGGGCATACCGTTTTTATATTATATACCGCTTGGGGGGGAAATCGATTGTAATCTATAAGATTCCTGGGCTGATCAGTGTGGGTTTTGGTCCACTTTAACACCACCTATACCTTCCCACAATTTGCCTACTCCACCGTGACTGAAACTACTCCTCCAATATGCTGGGAGGAGTATTTCTGCTACTTGAGTCCAACTCTTAACCTTTTGGTCACAGAAAGGAAGGAGACCTTCTTCTTCCTCAGACTCCAGCACCTCACCCCTGTCCTGACCACAAGTTGAAGCCTGAGGCTCGTATCAGGGTGACACCCCCTCTCTTAGTGAGTTAGAGGAGCTTCATTCAAGACCAGCTCACTCCAACAGCATGCTTGCATTACTCAGCCCTGCCACTCTCATCAGAGGACAGCACAACACCAGGTGAAACTTTACGAGAACATTCCCATTGTAGCCCTACACAATGGGAATACTTTTGACAAGTTAGAATTACAGAGGCTCTGGATATATGGTAAAGAATTGGCATGGGTGAAGGCAGGCTATATATACTGGCTATATATACTGTGCTATTGCCCTTTAATGTCAGGGGTCACAGTTGAGGGCCTTTGTGTCTTGTAAGCTGGCCTACTAATCTATCTTGGGAAACTGAGCAGCTTTGCCGTAACAACTATTTCAGCTGTAGTAGTTTTTCATTTTCTTTCTGTTTAAAAGCAGACCTGAAGTCGGTTCTCCCATTGCGGTCTTGGGTGCTACTGTATCAATCACCCCTGGGGATCCTGATTTGGAATGCTGATAAAGGCAAGGCAAATGGCTAAATCCTTTTATTCTCTGCTGAGGCAATTGGAGCTATTGAAAAGAGCATGGCACTCTCCAACCAGGCTTGTGCTCTGGCTTAAGACATGGCAGGGAGAACAGTGTCTTAACCCGGACCTTCAGCATGATTTAATGAAATGCCCAAACCCTCAAAAAACTATTCCCCCAGCATCTAAAATTAATATATTTTAAGTTTTTAGTCACTTATTTCTATTTCCCCCACTGGGCTGCAACTGTGTTCAGGACTCTACAGAAAGAGCAGAGCTGGGGTCAGGGAAAGGACAGCAATCCCAGAATGCAGAGCGACAGTCAGAAGACACTTCCTGTTTGGAGGCTGCCTGATGCACCATGAGCCACCATCTTGTATGTTGCAATGCATGCAGGTAGGATGATTTTTAATGTGGCCAATCTGTATGTACATGGTGTGGGAAACATAAAAGATATACTCCTATTTAGGGAGAAGGTCCGCCTTAAGTCGCATCTTTTTGGGCTCCCCATTGAGGGGAATCTCTTGTTTGAGTAAGAATAAGATTCAGTGCTTTCATGCTACTCGGAAAGAGGTAGCAAATTTCCCATTAAGAGAAAGGCGCCATTACCCCATCAGAGGTAAGACAATGAAAAGCCCAGATGACCTCAGAGAGAGTTTAGGAGGCCAGAGACCAGAAAACCCTGGCCGTCTCCCAAGGGCAGAGGTAGGAGACGCCCTTTAGTTCTCCACAGGGTGCCAAACCTCATTCCCGACATCCCAGTGGGGGGAAGGCGCCTCCATTTTTTCCCGCCTGGGAGGAGATTTCCCAAACCCCCTTTATTCTACGGACAATTAAGGACGGGTACATTTAGAATTTTCCCAGTGGCCACAGAATCATTTTCTGTTGACTTGGCCCCCCACGGACAGAGGTCAAGAGGGAAGCCTTCCCATCTGTTATAACAGCGTTCTTTCACAAGACCGGTTCCGGGTCTCCAAAGAAGGGAGGGGGTTTACTCTCATGTTTTCCTGGTACAAAAGCTCCCAGGAAAATTCTGTATGACTTTAAATCTAAAGTGTTTAAACTGCATGATAAAATATAGGAAATTCAGGGCGGACTGAATCTATTCCGTCAAAGATTTCTTACAGAAGGACGCACTGATGGTGTCACTTGACCTACAGGATGCGTATCTCCACATTCCTATCCACCCGGCTCACAGAAGGTTTCTGAGGTTTGAGGTACTGCTATAGGGGATGATCAAACAATGGCAGTTTCAGACTTTGCCGTTTGGGCTTTCCTTGGAACCTTGGATGTTTACTAAGATTCTTTCCGAAGCGATAGCTCACCTGAGGCTTCATCGGGTGAACATCATAGAGTATTTGGACGACCTGCTTCTTTTTGCAGTGGACGGACCTTCCCTTGCAGAAAACTGTTTTAAGGAGTTAGGGTGGAACGTGAATCTGGAGAAATCCAGACTCCTCTCCAGCAGCAGGTGCACATACTTGGGGTACGACATAAACACCCCAGAGAATTTTTCCCCTCAAAACTCAAAGATGGCAGAAATGGAGGAATGCGTGGAACAGGTCCCCTACCTTCAGTCTGTTTCACTTAGCTATGGTGGGGATTATGACCTCCTTCATTGTAGCCGTTCCCTGTGCACAGCTCCATTCCTGTGCTGTGCAAACCTTCTTCCTGGAGGTATGGGACAAGAACCCAGCCTCTTTGGACCAACAGGTCCGGGAATGTCTGGGATGGTGGACCTTGTCAAATTGACATTGGAAGATCGTGGCAGCAGTTGGATCCCTTGTTGATAACGACAGATGCCAGTTCTTGGGGTTGGGGGGTTGGTGAGCACAACCAAAGACAATCATTTCAGGGTGCATAGACAGAGACCATGGCCCGAAAGTCCTCCAATTACAGGGAGTTGGTGATGAAGAAGGCCCTGAATTTAGAAACAAGGTTAATGTTCATGGACATTCTGATCGTCTTGGAAAATCCTGGATCAATCCAATTACTCACTTACTTTTTATTCTTTCCCCCACTGGGCTGCAACTCTGTTCAGGACTTTTGGATAGGGTGCCACCATCTTGACTCAGAAGCAGGGCTGTGGAATCGGAGTCGAGGAGTCGGGAGTCGGAGGAAATTTTGGGTACCTGGAGTCGGGGTCGGCAAACAATGCACCGACTCCGACTCCTACTAAATTTTGATTTAGCAAGTTTAAATGTCCCAATTCACAAAAAGTTATAATTAATGATTTCTCGATTGTAAGAATAAAGACCAATGCATGTAACCGCAAAACGAACACGTTAAGTGACCGTGAAGAAGCGTGCTTTTCATGTGCTTCACTATATGGCACGCAACGCACAATTAGAAGCGGCAATACTTATACGTTGCATAGTGTTGTGTTCTGCTGTTACAGGGAACCCATGGGTAACCTAGCCTCTCACTGATAAGGGATTAAGTAAATATGTTTTTTGCAGGACTAGAGACACTTGTATAAGTGAAGGGAATGGAGGATCAATAGTTCAAGACTGAAGCTGTACCATTGGAAAAACTGCTGTCATTCAGCAAAAGGCTATAAAAACTTGTAAACTTCGATTGTTAGCTTAAACTTTAAACATGACTATGGGATTCTACTAGGGAAATCATATTTTATAATAAAGGCCCCTTTCTGGATCCTCCCACTGCCCTATCTTCAGCAGAAGATCAGCACACAGAAAGGAGAAGGCAGCTTCTGCCCAACTACCTCTCTCTGCTAGAAGTAATGACATGTATGTTGCCTTTCTTTCCTTCAAGGAATGTATAAAATACATTCACATATCAATACAGAGGAGTCGGAGTCGGAAGTACAAAAAACTGAGCAGTCTGAGTCGGAACATTTATCTACCGACTCCACAGCCCTGCTCAGAAGCATCACATTCTAAGGAGAGGAGAGGAGTGGGGGGGAAGTGCAGGCGGGTTATAGCTGTGCTTTGCACATACAGAGCAGAGTTGGGGTCAGGAGAAGGACAGCAATCCCAGAATGCAAAGCGGCACAGTCAGAAGGCACTTCCTAGTTGCAAGATGTCTAATGCTCCATGAGCCGCCATCTTGGATGTTTAAAGGCTCAGAACATGCAGTAGATGCGGGAAGGATGATTTTTAATGTGAGCAATCTGTATGTATAGGGTGTGGGAAACATATAAGATAGGCTCTTATTCAGGGTGAAGGTCCACTTTAAATCATTTCAATAAAAGGAAAGGTCAGTTTTAAAGTTCCTCTCCGGACAAAAATAAAAAACAGTAGATACTCCCTAGTTATCCAAAACAATCCACGCAACCCGAACACTAGCAGCCACCTCCTCGTCTCTTGTCACGGCGACTGGCCACTCCTGCTCAGTTCACTACAGTGGAGGTGGGGAGCCAGCCCTTCACTTGCCCCCTCCATTGAAATGAAATGATTGTGTGTGGCCAGTCACCAAGTAGAGAAAAGGTGACCATGGGCCGTGAGTGTGGTTGGATCAGTCTGTATCTCCAGTGGTGGTACAAGTGGGTGGGTATCTGTCCTTTTTCATTTTTGCCCAGACAAATTACCTCTCTACTGTTAGATGGTCTCTACTTTGGGCTTGTTGCCTTTTGTGGCGGACAACTCCTGTGCCCTTCTGAGTTGGCCGTGCCGTGTTGCCTGTATAGAGTAATGAAAGTGGTTGGTTTAGTTATGGGAAAGCTGTAGAACGTATGTTTCTGCTTCATAGGAAACCCAATGCCATGTCTCAGGCCGGCAGGAAGGATCGATCTGTTACACAGACACCCCCCCATCACTGTTTCCTTTTCACCCCTGACTGCCAAGACGTGTCCAGTTTCAGTTATTCAATCCTGGCTGCTGCGAGTCAGTGTTGCGCAGCCATGTGATTGTGTGCGTGTGTCTGATATGCGGGACGAGGCAGGGGAATAGTTTCATGCCTTCTGATAAGCTGCCACGCATTTTAGTTATATTTATCAGACTCGATCTGTATTGGCTTTACCAGGAAGACCATTTATGGAAGAAACGTGTGAAGTAAGGTGACCAAGTCAAACCCATAGACAGTTTGACTGACCTGCAAGCTTAGGCGTACCTAACGCAAAATGCTGCAGGTTCTTCTCTCTGTGTCGGGGGGGGGGGGGGGGCAGGCGTAGTTATTGGGGAAGTTCCAAGACATCCAATAGGCCAAGACATCCACCCCCCACACAGAGAAGAACCTGCAGCATTTTGCGTTTGCCGCTGTCACAAAGTTTTTTCTCCTTTCATATTAGAACTATCTGGCGGAGAATTTCCAGATTTAGTGCCCATTCGGATTATGACAACTGTTTTATGCTCAGAAAATCCACCACTAAGTTTTAGAAACCCTTCCTATGTACTGAGACCTCAGGCAGTGCTAAGGAGTTGGCGTAAGCTAGGTTCTGTAAGTTTTTGGACCTGTTTCCTCCCTGTAAATTTAGGTAGGCAACCATGTTGTTGTCGGGCTTGATTGTTGTCGGGTTGATTCAGAGCCTCTTTCTCACCATTTTTTTTGTGTGAAAATTTACGTTCTCGTCCATTTTCCTCCCTTGTCTGATTCAGAAGAGTCTTTTTTTTTTTTTCTGCAAGACTGTTTGTGTGAAATTTTTTCATTTTTGCATGTTTTTTTGTTTGGTAGCAAGACCTCCAAAAAAAGGTTGAGAAAGGGGCTCTGAATCAACCCTTTTAGCTGGATGTCTCCTGCCTCCAGCAGGTGAAACAGCCTTTTCCACTGCCTTCAGCCCCTTGGAGTTTGAGGATTTGCTCTGAAATGTTCTTGTCCAGCAGCCCTGGATGTGTCAAGAATCTAGGTGGGCCCCCCAAGCACTGGCGTCTGTGGTGATGATCAGCAGGTTAGGTTAGATTGTCTCCTGACTCTGCCTTCCTGGAGAGTCAGAAGACTTAAACCGGACCTTCAGCATCATTTAATGAAAAGCCCAAACCCTTAAAAAAACTATTCTCCAGTATCTAAAATTAATATATTTTAAGTTTTTAGTCACTTATTCTTTCCTCCACTGGGCTGCAACTCTGTTCTGGACTCTGGTTACGAGCCCTGCCATCTTGACTCAGAAGCATCACATACTGAAGAGAGGAGAGTGGGATGTAGTACATGGGGCGGGGTTATAGCTGTGCTTTGCACAGACAAAGCAGAGCTGGGGTCAGGGAAAGGACAGCAATCCCAGAATGCAGAGCGACACAGTCAGAAGACACTTCCTGTTTGCAGGCAGCCTGATGCGACATGAGCCGCCATCTTGGATGTTTAAAGTGGACCAACACCGAGAGGTGATTGGCCCGGAAATCTATAAGATTCCCGGGCCGATCACCTCCCACCCCGCGGGACATCCGAGATCGGGATGTCCCGCGGGGTGAAACCCCCCCAGACACCCCAAATCGCTTACCTGATCTTCGGCGGCGGCCGGCCGCCGCCGCCTCCCTCGCGCCCCTGTAGGCGTGCGCGCGCCCGCGCCGGCCGTCTACGAATGGCCGGCGGGGGCGCGCGCGCGCCGAAAGTGACGCGAGGGAGGCGGCGGCGGCGGCAGCCGCTTGGACGTTCCTGATCCCCGCCTGGACGTTGGCGGGGATTGGACCGTCCAGTCACGTGGGAGCGGGGACAGGTAAGATTTTGGGGCTTTCTGGGGGGTTTCACACAGCGGGGTGCCCCGCCGAAGTGGACCAAAACCCAGGATAGTCAAAATCCTGGGTGTTGGTCCACTTTAAAGGCTCATAACATGTGGTAGATGCAGGTAGGATGATTTTTTAATGTGGGCAATCTGACTGTATAGGTTGGGGGGAAATATTTAAGATAGACTCTTATTCAGGGTGAAGGTCTGGATTAATGTGGGCAATCTGTATGTATAGGCTGGGGGAATCATATAAGATAGGCTCTTATTCAGGGTGAAGGTCTGCTTTAACCACCAAGTCAAGCTGTCCTTTATGGTCTCTGGGAGACTCATCTGGGAGATTTCACTGAATCTGAGCAATCAACCCATTTTTGAAGTCCCTGAAGGAGTCTTGAGTGGAGCTGGGATTGCCGAGGGTCATAAGGGGTGATCGGCGCACCCACTCCCCAGTTGATCCCTAGGCCCTATACAAGGACAGTATCTCTTTGTATCTTATACCGTTACTTACTCTGCAGCCATCCTCCCAGGTGGTTCTAACAATATGCCTATTGTTGGATCTTTCATTGAAGCTGGACCAGAAGCTTTGCGCACCTTGTATGTTTATTATACACACGTATTTGCATATTTTGGGGGAAACGCACTTTGTTTATACTTTTTTTCCTGATGGATTTGCACTTTAGGATTAGTTTTGCACAAATTTTAGTGGCATGTATATAAATGGATGATGGTATGTCTGCCTCTTGATCAATTTACTAGTTATATATTGATTATGGCTGCATAATTTATCCCTTGTGTTTATTAGCATCTGGGATTGTGATTTTCCTGGTGCCTGGGCATTGGTGTAGGTGCTAGGTTTTTAATGTTTATTTTTATGTGTTTTTTATTGTGAGCAACTATTTGAATAAAGTATAATTCCAATATTATTTCGAGGCTGTGCCCTATATTTATACCCCAGTTTAGTGTTCTTGGTTTGTGTAACAGTGTCTGCTGGGGTTGGGGGAGCACGCCCCGGTTACTTCGGCTGTGCCCACAGTTTTTGTTGTGCCTCACTCTTCGTGATCCCTCTTAGGGAAACTACCTCCTGTCGACCTAGCCAGGGGATGTGGGCTAACAACTTTTTGTTGTTTGTTCGGTGGCAGCAGAATCTGATCAGATCTGCATCTCCTGGAGAGAACCAGATGAATAAAATGAAACCTGGGGTACACTGTATCCCCACAAATCAAAAGGACGGGAGCACAACCAATCAAAAGTCTACAAAATATTTATTCAAACAATTTTTTTGTGTACAAAAAACATTTAAAACCAACACATCAGACACATTAAAAAAAAACCCATGCTGGCCCTGATCACCTTCTTTCCTCAAAATGACCCACACAATATGAGGCTGTAGCCAATATCAAGTACGTTATAATTCTATCCTCATTGTCAGTGCACACAAATAAACCTGAAATAGTGTCCAAAAAAAAATCACAAACAATATCCCAAAAATCAGTGATTAAACCATATTCAATAAATGAAAAAAATCAATACATTTTTTTTGTGCCGGCACAAAAAAACTGAAAAATGAAGGGGAACACACAGTGCCCCTAACCTCACATGTTCCTAAATAAAAGAATATGTGAATAATGCAAAACCCATCTACAGTTAATGCAAAGTATTTAGCCCATAAAGACAAAAAAATAATATATAACATCTAAATGGTTAAGCATTGTCTAAAGTGCATAGTGCTGAATGATAATAACAAATAATAACAACAGGTGACTCATGGACATCAAAATGAACAGTAAACAAAGATACAGCTACAATGAGGAGATACTCCGCTAACAAGTAATGAAGCAATAACAGCCAGGGGAGGAAAGCCAGGGGCAGCTGGAGAAAACACCTGCGCTTCGCAATACAGAGACTGCTTCTTGCTTGGGTGAAGAAGCAGCAAGAAGCAGTCTCTGTATTGCGAAGCGCAGGTGTTTGGGGCTCTTGCCTCATCATTACACAGCATGTTTGCCTTAGTAAATACCATATTGGAGAACATACACCTGCAGAGTTTGGCAGCTGAGTTATGTCGGGAATGTCAAGGGTCGTCGTCCATTTTCCTGTTGCATGGCACGGCCTGCTTCAAGAAGTCCTGACGTATGGGTTATTTCGCCACAAGGTGGCGCAGTGTACTGCAGAAGAGTTGTGGCTCCTCCCTGTACCATATAAAAACAGGATCACCAATAGACCAATCCAGTGTTTCCTCTGCAGTGATTCTGCAAAGATAGAAGATGGCTCTTTATATTGCGCAGGTGAGCAGGGCAACCAAGCCTGCGGCCCTGCATGTCTATTTCCACCCGTTTCTGGACCCTCTGTGCCTCCCAGCCTCGGCTGACGGATCAGGTGAAGGCAGAGGAGCATCAGGGTCAGGTGCTCAAGGAGCACTGCTCCAAGCCGCAGACCCTGTACCACAAAGGGTAGCCGGCCATAGGCTTTATGGTGAGCCTACTTAGGGATGCGGAGTTCCTGTCCTAGCTTCTGAGGGGGTGAGTGATTTGGGGACTGTGTGCCCTGTTCTCTGGTGTCTGGGCCCCCCCCCCATCCTGGCCTGGCTCTCGCCGCTGCCTGCTCGCTCTCCTCCCCCCCTCTCCCCGGCGTGTGTTCGGGGAGGCGGGTGGTAGCGGCGGGTGGTTTTTTAGTGTCTTTACGCTGTTTTTAACCTGTTCTTTTCGCCGCCGTTGCCGCTTTGTACTCCGCTCGCGTTTGGCGGCGCTATATCTGTGTGGCATTTGTTGCCTTGTGAGGGCGCCGTCGCGGTCACGTGAGCGCCGCTTTCGCGCTCTTTGGGGGGGCCGGGGTATGACGCGTATCCCCCCGCGGCCCGCCTCTCAAGGTTCCTCTGCCGGCGCCATCTTGAGTCTGCTGCGCGTCTCCCCTCTTCCTCCCTGGGTGGCGGCTGTGATCTCCCGGTGTCGCTTCCTCCTGTGGCCTGGCGGCTTGGTGGTCCTTTGGTCTACTTAGTCCGTGAGTCCCCTTTGGGGGTTTTGTTTTCTTTGGGGCATGTGCTGCGGGATGCTTATGTGCATGTTACTTATGTCTTTCAGGCGGGACAACTGTGGGTTGTGGTTTCTCCCAGTTCTGCTCCTTATCCCCCTCTCATCTCCCCCTTTCCGTCTGGGGGCATCCCGGGTTGCTTTTTTATTAGCCCTTAGCCAGTGCTGGCCTATTGCGCCTGTGTTAATCGCCATATGGAGGCTTCTGGGGATTGGGGATAGCGTGCTCGGGGGTCCTTCGGGGCAATCCCGGCTGTGTGCCATGTGTGGGGTATCCCCTTTGAGTAACAGTGCCGCAGTGTGCGTGCCGTGCGCCCAGGGTATCGTTGCGGCCCAGGCTGGGCTACCCGCTTCGCTTCCCAGCTCTGCGCCCCCTTCAGCACCGCCTACCCCTCCGCGCCTGCATTTAGCCCCTAGTGAGAGGGATTCTAGCAGGGGGTCACAATCTGATCTGGCACTTCGTGTGGCCAGTATTGAAAGGCAATGCCAGGCCTGTTCCACGTAAGGCCTTTGACAAGAAGCGGCACCTGACTCCTGCGCCCTCCCACTTTCCTGAAGAGGATGAGGGAATTGATGCTTTTTGGTGGCCGTTACTCCCTAGAGGAGGGGGAGCTTTTCCAGGACTCTGACTCCTGGGAACCAGCAGGAGGGTTACGACAGTGTCCCTGGGTCTGCGTCTGGGGAGGACTCACGGTTCCCTGATGACACTGATAACCTGTTGGCTCACATTTTTGAAATCTTGCACATTGTCCCCCCTGAGGTGGCTAAGAGGAAGCAGGGTGAGCTCTTTCGTCCTGATAAACAGCGTCTGGAGTTCCCTGAGCAGGGCCATTTCACTAATATGGTGCTCAAGGAGTGGGAAGTCCTAGTAGATTGCCCGCGGTGCCCAAAGGGTTGGATAAGAGGTATCCCTTTCCTGCTGACCTGGTCAAGCGATGGTCGTGTCCCCCTGAGGTGGACGCTCCTGTTCTAGGGCTGTTCAACACCTCGGTCATGCCTTCCCCTGACACTACTACACTGCGGGACAGCGAGGACCGGTGCATGGATCAGCTGGCCTGCCATGCTTTTACATTTGCGGGGGCTGGGCTGCGCGCCTGCCATTACAGCTATTGCCCTTAAACAGCTCAAGCGTCTCCTTGATGGCACTACGGCTGGGAGGAGGGGGGAGGATTACAGGGCCCTCTTGCCTTGCTCTGATTTTGTTGCTTTTGTCCTTACTGTCATGGATGATGCGGTACGGCTGACTCAAGGAACCTTCTAGTGGGCAGGACCTTTCTGCCTCCGTGCTGGGAGACTGTCCCCACAGATGCCAGTCTGACCGGTTGGGGGGGGGGGGGGCTTTTGGAAGTCTCTGAAGTTCCAGGGTCGGTGGGGCCCCCAGGAGGCCCATGCTCTCATCAATGTCCTGGAACTGAGGGCGATCAGGTTGGTTCTTTCTCAGCTGGAGGCAGACTCCCTGAGCAGGGTGTCTGCTGGGGGAATGGTCCCTCAGCAACAAGGTATTTCACTCCCTGTGTCACCGCTGGGGTCAGCCGGATGTGGACCTGTTTGTGTCCCGCCACAACCACAAGCTTCCCAGGTTTGTCTCCCTGTCACAGGACCCTCTGGCCTTCGCCACGGATGCGCTAGCAATGCCTTTGACTGAGTTTCGGCTTCTCTGTTTTCCCTCCTTTTCCTCTGCTGGGCAGGGTGCTGTGCAAGATAGCCCAGGAGGGGGTACCAGCCATCCTGGTTGCCCCCTGTTGGCCGAGGATGGTGTGGTTCGCAGACGTCGTGCAGTTGGCAGTAGATCAGTATGTCTTGCCCAAGGATCCAGATCTGCTCACTCAGGGACAACTGTGCCATCCTAATTTACAAACGCTGGCTTTAACAGCTTGGCTGCTGAAACCTCCATCTTGATGGATAAGGGGTTGCCGGCTTCTGTTGTTACCATGATTAGGGCTAGGAAGAAGTCCTCGTCCTTTACTACATGGTCCGGATCCCCAGGATTCTGGAATTTTTGCAACATGGTTTGGATTTGGGCCTTCAACTTAGTACCCTCAAGGGACAGGTGTCGGCATTGGCAATTTTTTTCCAAAGGTCCTTTGCCAATCACCGGTTGGTTAAGACTTTTTTTCCAGGGAGTTACTCACGTGCGTCCGCCACGTAAGCCTATGCTACCGGTTTGGGATCTGAATCTGGTGTTGTCTGCTCTGCAGGGTCCTCCCTTTGAGCCTATCCGTGGGGCTGCTTTGCCCATTCTGACTCTTAAGGTGGCCTTTTTGGTGGCCATTACTTCGGTCAGGCGAGTTTCTGAGCTGGCGGCGCTTTCCATCAAACCTCCTCATTTTGAGCGGCATCAGGATAAGGTGGTGTTTCGGCTTAAGCCGGATTTCTTGCCTAAGGTTGTGTCTGCTTTTCATCTCAATCAGGACATTGTTTTGCCTTCTTTGTGTCCTAACCCTGCTCATTCCAAGGAGCGGACCCTTCATTCTTTGGATGTTGTCAGGGCTCTGAAGTTTTATTTGGTTGCTACTGAGTCTTTCAGGAAATCTGATGCTCTTTTTGTTCTTTCTGCTGGACCTAGGAAGGGTTTGCCTCCGGCTAAATACACTATCAGCAAGTGGATCCGTCAGGCGGTGGAACAGGCCTATTCTGCCAGGGGGAAGGTTCCTCCTTTTAGGGTCACTGCTCATTCCACTCGTGCTATTGGTGCGTCTTGGGCTTTTCAGCACCAAGCTTCTGTTGAACAAGTTTGTACATACTTTTTCCAAGTTTTACAAGGTTGATGTTAAGGCCTCAGCTGATGCTGCTTTTGGCCGCAAGGTACTTCAGGCGGTAGTGGTTTGAGCTGCCTGTTGTTACTTTTTGGGGATCCCACCCTACTTATGGACACTGCTGTTGGACGTCCCATACGTAAGGACTTCTTGAAGCAGGCCGTGCCATGCAATAGGAAAAAGACAATTCTGTGAGTACTCGCCTGGTAGAATTGCTTTTACTATGCATGGCACGGCCTGCTTCACCCCACCCTTGTTATCGTTATTCTTGGTTGCCTCTTTATGGTGATTGTTCCAAGTTAGTTGGGGTTTGTTACCTTTATTTACCTTTTTATTATCTCCCGGTTTCTTGAATAACTGCTTTTCAACGCTGGATTGGTCTATTGGTGATCCTGTTTTTATATGGTACCGGGAGGATCCACAACTCTTCTGCAGTACACTGCGCCACCTTGTGGCGGAATAACCCATACGTAAGGACTTCTTGAAGAAGGCCGTGCCATGCATAGTAAAAGCAATTCTACAGGTGAGTACTCACAGAATTGTCTCTAGTATATTTTGCTTTCACAACCTTTGTTTCATGGAATACCACTTCTCACACCTCCTTTGAAGTTTGTAGGTCTGCTATAAAGGGGAATAAAATCTGGGATTTTCACTGTCCTGAGTTTTAGTTTACTAATCAGACCTACACCCTCCCTTGGAAAACTATGCTCACAATGGAGCGAGCGGAGAAGCTCTGATCCTTATACTATATGCAGTCCCCCAGCCAATGGTGATGTATGGTGGCTGTTTAGATGTGCTTTTCTATGCTCCTATCAAGTTATGTCTCCCCACTGACTTACAACAGCAACAAAAGTTTTTCTGTCTCATTTAATGGTGATTCAGTGAAAGCCCCTTCTATTTTTGTTGCGGTTTCTTTGGCCTCCATGTTCACAAATCAGCTGAAGCCAGTTTGGTGTGGGCACCTGTCTTTGTGGTTGCATATGCATTCAGTTTCCTTTTTCCATGTGAAGTAATTGAGAAGATTGGGGGAATTATCAGGTCATGTTCTGTGTGGCCTTGGCAGGTTTCCAGTCCTCTGGGTGCTTGGTGCTCAGATGCGTCCCATTCTTGCTGGTGTGAGTCAGAGCTTTGCTGCTGATGATGGAGGGGAGCGGGAGCGCTGTGCTACAGGCTGGATGCAGTGAGCTATGTCCTGGGCTGGATGTGAATTGAAGAATCTGCCGATGCGATACGTATCGCTATACACGTATGATACGTTTATATCCCGATTCTGTCTCGAAGACGATATATTGCATTTTTTTTTTAGTTAAAATAAAAAAAAATGACATAGGGTAAAAAAAAAAACCCTTAAAAATCCCCAAAACAATGCCGTAAGGTCCCCTTTACCAAGCATAACCAGCCCATGACCAGCTTGTAGAATAGGGCGCAGGGGCTACAAGACAATATATTGCACATATTTATTTATTTATTTATTTTTTTAATAAAAAAAAATGACAGTGTCCCCCTTGTGAACTGGTATAGGGGTCACATAGATCCCTTAACAGTTCCAAAAGGGTTAACACCACACATAAAGACATTTTCTCTATTAAAAACAGACCTGATGTGATCGTCGGCCAGAGAAGGGGCAAGACAGGAGATCAGAGGATCATCTGCCCCCTCCTGTTTTTCTATATATATATTTTTTTTTTTACTTTTCTTTTACTGTGGGGGGGTGGGGGGGGGAGTCGGAATCGATACTAGAAAGAAAAAAATTATTACAGTATAGTCGAATGAAATATCGTGATACTTCGCAGAATCCATTTTTTCGGACACCCCTAGGGTCTTGCAGGGGGAACATGTTCCTGTAGTAAATTAACATCTGGGACGAATTTGTTTAGAATGACACGTTACTTGCCTGTAACAGATGAGACACTTTATAGGGTGTTTTAAGCATGCCAAGCATAAAACATTCTGTAAAGGGAGCCGTCTACACCCTCTCAGTACTCCCTTCCACCTGCCCAAAATCCTTTTATCAGCTCTGATCTGACACAGAAATGGCTGCACACCTACTGGAGGAGATACAGCTAGTACAAAGGTCCTCTGTTTGAAGAAGCATAGGGTAACCTGTGGGCCCTGATGGAAAAGAGGTGCATTAGGCTGGTTATAGGGTCACTGCTTACCTTCACCCTCCCAGTAACATGGAAGTCTGTCCCCACCAGACAAGTTTCCCTTCAGGATGATTAAAGTGGACCAACACCCACGGGTGATCGGCCCGGGAATCTATAAGATTCCCGGGCCGATCACCCCCCACCCCGCGGGACATCCGAGATCGGGATGTCTCGTGGGGTGAAACCCCCCCCAAACACCCCAACTCACCTACCTTATCTTCGGCGGCGGCCGGCCGCCGCCGCCTCCCTCGCGCCCCTGTAGGCGTGCGCGCCTCCGCGCCGACCGTCTGCGAATGGCCGGCGCGGGGGCGCGCGCGTCAAAAGTGACGCGAGGGAGGCGGCGGCGACCGCCGCCGCTTAGACGTTCCAGATCTTCCCTTGTACGTCGGCGCGGGGAGAGGTGAGTTTTTCGGGGGGTTAGGGGGGGTTTCACACAGCGGGGCACCCCGATCGGGGGTGCCCCACCGAAGTGGACCAAGACCCAGGATAGTCAAAATCCTGGGTGTTGGTCCACTTTAAAGAAGAGCAATGGCCTCCATGGAGTCTAAAATACCCCAGGGAGGCCCATTTCCACATCTCTGGGGCACCCTGATTTTATATTTGTATAACCAGCTATCCCAGAGCATGTACACAGGGGAACAGCCAGTGGCAGGGGCCTGGTTCATCTTTACTAGCCCATCTGATATTAGCTACACAAGGAATGAATGGGGTGCTAATTGTCCGGCAGTTTTTACAGGTCTTCCCTGTTTCATGCAGTGAGGCATCCCAAATCGGGATGTGTTTCAGGAGAGGAACAATATCCGTGAGAGTGAAAATATGTGTTTTTCCTCTTTAAATGTCCCCCTAAATGGGTTTTGCACTGCTTTAAAATGAAAAACTATGCTTACCTGACCCACATGGCCACCTGTTCCCCGTCCGGAAACGGCACTTGTGCGTCCTAATCCTCCCCAGCCGCGACCGATTGCCTAGTCAGCTAATCTGGGTTTATTTTCTACTGGTCAGGTAAGCATCAATATTTTTTTAATGCCCAAATCAAGCTCAGCAGCGAGGTCCAGGGGTCTGCTGACTTAGGTTCCCCCACTGCACATTCCCCACCCAGAGACCAGGCAGCCGATACTTATTATTATTTATTTATATAGCTCCATCATCTTCCGTAGCGCTGTACAAAGTAGTAATTACAGACAGTACAGAAACATACAGTACATAGATTATTACAAACGCAGTGTTACAGAGTTAACAATGGATATTCTGAATACAAGAATAGGGGAGAGAGCCCTGCCCTTGCCAGTTTACAGTCTAAAGGATGAGGGGTGAAGACGAGGGGGAAGGATCACAAACAGTCAGTATTGAGCTTTGTGTCATGTGCCCTTTAGAAAATTGGTTAAGCCAGATTTTTTGCTTGTCTGAATAGGTGAGTTTTAAGGGCAACTTTGAAGATTTTGAGGGTTGTGGAATGGCGGATTGGGGGGATACTTGCTGGGCTGCCAATCACCTGAGCCCCAGAAACCATCCAGGCTTGCTCGTCTGGCCCAGTTTTCTGCTGGTGGCCAGGTACCGATTATATACAAGGGCTGTCGTGGGATTGGGGGAGTATCCGTTGCCTGGCTGATGCTCCACCAGACAACCCAGAATTGAAATGCCCCTGGAGCTGCGGGGATCCTAGGAGATAAAATATTTTGTTCCTCTTTAGCTTGATTATCCCTAGGTATAGCTAGAACAGATTGCACCCCTCGGTTGTTCCCTCTTAATTGTCAACAATTGTTTTTGATTTGTGACGGTAACAGGTGGTATGCGGGACACTTGCCGACATGCCCTCGGGTATCGAGTGCCCTTTTAGATGGATTAAAATCTTTATTATTGAGAGAATGAACATTCGGATCCAACATATAATGCTGTTGTTGGTAAATAGAAACACAAGTACTGACCCTGACTAGCAGCTGTTTGAAGGGAGATGAGCAGCACTATGGAAAGGCTTAACCTGTGCTTGCTGAACATCTAGTTGCAGTTCTCTGACGTGGCAGGTGAGGAGACTCGCTACACCATCCACTGTACAGTGAAAGAGGATAGTCTGATTTCTAATCTTTTCCATGATCATGGTTCTTTTTTTAGTGCATTAAGTGGACCAAAACCCACCTTGGAGTCTATGAAACTCCAGGGCAGGTATACTCGCTCCCCCCCAGCGCATCCAGATGCTGGCAGGCTCCCTGTTAAAGGGTAGTGGGGGATGCGTCCGCCAGTGCACTCGGAGCCACTGGCCTTAGACGCTGGCTTAGACGGCGTGAATCGACGCGCTGATTGGACGAGCTGCCCCACATGCGCCGTAGGACCAGGAAGAGGTGAGTTGTACTCGGCGATCTGGGGGGGTTTCACACAGCAGGCCATTCCCAATTGGGGTGCCCCAGGGGAAAGGACCAAAACCCAGGATAGTCAAAATCCTGGGTTTTGGTCCACTTTAAAGTCTTGAAAGTTGAGAAGAGTGCAAATTGTTTAGGGGAGGGCATTCAATCACAGACACTGCGGTGTGTGTGATATACTGAAGGCAAGAATGAGAGTAAGTGAATAGTGTTGGGGTCAGGAGGAGTTCCTAGGTGTGCCAATTGGTTTCTAGTGGTCACGTGAACAACACCTGTTGAGGTAATATGGGAGATTGTTGAGTATGGGTTGCCTGGCAGATGCACAACGGGCCATTCAGAATTGGGATACCCCTGGTGCTGCAGAGATCATAGGGAGTAAGATCTTTGCTTCCTCTTTAAAGAGGAACAATATCCAAGAATGTTGTTCCTCCCTGACGGGGGGGCATCTTCATTTAGGATCCCCCCCCTGTTTGTATTGTTCTGAAGTGCCTGAAAACTCAGCTCTTACTGGTTCCCACATAGGCCAATCAGCGTCGCTCGTTCCAATGGAGCTAGCAGCTGATCGGTTTACCTGGAAAAGGTAAGCTTCATATTTCTTTTAGGTTTCAGGGCCGGTCAAGTTGGATTTTGGTCCGGCTTAATCTGATTTTGAGATTGCTTATACATAATTCACTTGTTGGGTTTCCTAAAATATTGCCGCCTTATCTGCTTTTCTTTCTCTCTCTTAAGAATGTGTCTATGTAATCCTTTTGCCTGATTTCTTAATCCAGCTCCTGTCAGGAGATGACGGGATGTGACCCGATCACATAAGATACGGGCAAGCCAGGATGAATTAGTGTTTCTCTGCTCCGAGGTCACAGGAAGTCCCGCAGTCAGAGCACTTTCTCATTTGAAGGTTGAAACATGATGACTAAAACTGTGCACGCTGTTCATTTCCTGTGAACGAAGGGCTCATCCAAATGTGTTGAGCAGCCACCTTCATGTAAAATACAACCACATTCCTGGGGGCGAGATATCCAATTGATGCGTTACGTAGGAAGTTTTTTTTTTATAGGGATACGTGGAAAGCAATTCAAAGCTAGTCTTTAAATAGTACCAAAACTCGCAGTTTTAAATCCAAGGACCTCAGACCAGCAGTGCCAGTAGGCACGAGGCAACCCTCTGCCACCCACTCCCGCTGCCAGACCGGCGGGCAGGTGTGGTCTTATTCCGGAGTGCTACTATTGATCAGTAGGCGATGTGCGGCTCAGGAGCAGGTGGTTGGTAAGTGGTTCATCTTGTGTCTATCGGCACAGTTGTGCTGAGGTCTTTCGCGGACCAAAACCCCAAGCGCTTATCCGGTTTTCTCGGCCGTGGTTCATTCTTTTAATGAACTGTTGTCTCTGCCATGGATGATGGTGTCCGGCTTGATGCCAGGATTTCGGCCCTGCTTGTTGCACTTCGCTGCTCGCTCTGATTGCGACAAGGATGGTAGACTCCCTCAGTGACGGAAGCCTGCGCTGCCCTTTCGGAGCTCATCTGCCTATCGCTCCTTTCGAGGAGGAAGAGGCTCTTCATTTTCAGGTGGCCGCAGAGATACCTGGGGTAGAGGTAGGTCCCGCGGCATCATGGTATCCTGAGGAACCAGGGCATTTGTGTGCTGCCCTATCTGGACAATTTACTGATTGCAGCTCAGTCTCTTCAGCAGGCCGAGAGCGATACCCGGGCGGTGTTGTCCACTCTCGAGGCTTTCGGCTGGGTAGTCAATTACCCAAAGTCTTCTATCACTCCCTCAACAGTGAGGTCCTTCCTGGGCAAGTCCCCTCAGGCATGAGGAGACGCCCTCACCCATCCGGGTGGGGGGATGTCTTCTGCTATTTGCTCATATCTGGAGACGGCGGGTCTCAGATCGGTGGATTCAGGAGGTGGTGTCCTCCGGTTACAAAATAGAGCTGGCAGTCAGGCCGCCCACAAAGTTTCTTCGGTCTCGGATATCCCAAAACCCATTGAAGGCACAGGGTCTGAGAATGGCCGTGCAACACCTCCTGCGGTTAGGTGTGATTTGTCCTGTACCTCGTCAGGAACAGGGTCAAAGTTTCTACTCCAATCTGTTCACGGTGCCCAAGAAGGACGGAACGCTGAGACCTATCCTGGATCTGAAGGGCCTCAACAAGTTTGTCAGAGTCCGACATTTCCACATGGAAACCTTACGGTCAGCGGTGAGCTCGCTTCGGCCCGGCGACTTCATGTCCATGACCACGGTGGACATCAGGGATGCTTATCTGCGCAGAGTTGATCTTCCAGGGACATCAGAAGTTCCTGAGGTTTGCTCTAGAGGATCGGCATTACCAGTTTGTGGCACTGCCATTCAGGATATCCTCAGCCCCCCGTGTCTTCACCAAGGTGCTGGCAGGCATTATGGCTATCCTGAGGAGCCAGGGCAGCACACAAATGCCCTATCTGGACGATTTACTGATTGCGGCTCAGTCTCTTCAGCAGGCCGAGAGCGATACCCGGACGGTGCTGTCCACTCTCAAGGCTTTCAGCTCGGTAGTCAATTACCCAAAGTCTTCTATCACTTCCTCAATAGTGAGGTCCTTCCTGGGTGATGACGATAGACACCTTTCAGGTCAAGGTCTTTCTGCCACAGCAGAAGGTTTTGGACCTCCAGATGCAGGTGCAGGCCTTGCTGTCTTATCAGCGGCCATTGATCCGTCTGGGGGTGAGACTGGTGGGCCTAATGGTGTCATGCTTCGAGGCAGTGCCCTTTTGCCCCAATTTCACATGAGACTTCTTCAGCTGAACCTGTTGACCGGCTGGGACCGGATGCAGGAGTCGCTGGAACAGGAATTTTCACTGTCCCCCCTGGTCAGGCAGTCCCTCTTGTGGTGGCTGGACCCCAGGAACCTATTGGTGGGCAAGTCCTTTCTGATTCCCCGGTGGGAGATGGTTACCACGGATGCCAGTCTGACCGGCTGGGGAGGCGTTTGGCAGACGCAGAAGATCCAGGGACAGTGGGGTCCGCAGGAGAACCGCTTACCCATAAATCTCCTGGAGCTGATAGCAATCTGGTTGGTACTTCTTCGCTTGACTCCCCATTTAAGGGGTCGTGCGATCCAGGTTCGCTTGGACAATCAGACAGCTGACACCTACATCAATCACCAGGGCGGGACTTGGAGCAAGCGAGCCCTCCAGGAGGTGACCCAGATTCTGACTTGGACAGAGGAGAATGTTCCCTGCATCTCGGCGGTTTATATCCCCGGGGTAGAAAACCAGGAGGCAGACTCCCTGAGCAGGAGCGCCTCACGCCTGGGGGAATGGTCTCTCGGCAACAAGATCTTTCACGCTCGGTGTCTCCGCTCAGCCGGACGTGGACCTGTTTGCATCCAGACACAATCACAAGCTCCCAAGGTTCGTCTCCCTTTCAAGAGATCCTCTGGCCTTTGCCACAGACGCTCTGGCAATTCCCTGGATGGAGTTCAGGCTCCCTTATGCATTTCCTCCGTTTCCACTCCTGGGCCGAGTGCTGCGCAAGATCGCCCAGGAAGGGGTACCAACCATCCTGGTGGCTCCTCGCTTGCCGAGAAGGAGTTGTTTTGCAGACATAGTTCAGATGTCAGTGGATCGCTACATCATGCGAAGACCCAGGGCTTCTCACTCAGGGGTCGCTGCGGCACCCCAATTTACAGACACTGGCTTTGACGGCCTGGCTATTGAAACCTCAATCCTGACGGAGAAGGGGCTGTGGGCCAACGGTTGTGCATACCATGATTCAGGCACGGAAGAAATCTTCTTCCATAATATACTACAGAGTTTGGCACGCCTGCATTGCTTGGTGCGAGTCCAAGAGTCTCCCTTGCCGCATATTTTCTATTTCTAGGATTCTGGAGTTTTTACAACACGGCTTAGACTTGGGTCTTCAGCTGAGCACCCTCAAGGGCCGAGCCTTAGCCATCTTCTTCCAGAGATCCATTGCCAATCATAGGTTGATCAAGACTTTTTTCCAGGGAGTCACCCATGTCCGTCCACCGCGTAAGTCAGTAATACCAGTGTGGGACTTGAATTTGGTACTTTCTGCTTTCCAGGGTCCTCCTTTCGAGCCATTGTGCGATGCTGCATTGTCTATTTTAACTCTCAAAGTGGTCTTTTTGGTAGCGATCACCTCGGTGCGTCGCGTGTCAGAGCTGGCCGTACTTTGTATGAAGCCTCCCTACTTTGAGCGGCCTAAGGATAAGGTGGTTTTTCGCTTTAAACCTGATTTTTTTCCTAAGGTTGTTTCTCCCTTTCACCTTACTGAGGAAGTTGTCTTGCCTTCTTTGTGTCCAGCACCACTAATTCTAAGTAAAGGACCCTCCATGCCTTGGATGTGGTCAGAGCCATTAAGTATTACCTCGTTGCGACTGAATCCTTCAGGAAATCGGATTTTCTCTTCGTCCTAAAAGAGGGCTCTAGGAAAGGTTTGTCTCCAGCCAAGTCCACTCTCAGTAAGTGGATCAGACAGGCGGTGGTGCAAGCATATTCTGCCAATGGGAAAGAACCCTCTTTTCGTAGTACAGCTCATTCTACTAGTGCTATTGGTGCCTCCTGTGCTTTTCAGCACCAGGCATCTGTTGAACAGGTTTGTAAGGCCGCCACTTGGTCTTCAGTTCATACTTTTACAAAGTTCTGCAAGGTTGATGCTAGGGCCTCAACTGATGCTGTCTTGGCCGAAAGGTGCTTCAGGCGGTAGTGAAATGAACTACATGCTGTTCCGCACTGGGGATCCCGCCCTAATGGACACTGCTTTTGGATGTCCCATTCGTAAGGATATTGGGACGACCTGGACTGGATATAGGGAAAAATACAATTCTGTGAAACTCGCCTGAGTATATCCATTTCAGGTCGTCCCACCCCGCCCTTGTTCATTATCTTCTGTTTGCCTGTTATGGTGATTACCATTTTTATTCTTGGACTTGTTGTCCTAAAGTTTTTTGTTGGAGAGGGTACAAGCTAAAGCTATGTGTTGTAACGTGATGGTTTTTTGGCCTCCCGGCCAGTCTCCTCTTTCCTGCTTTTTAACCACTGGGAAATGATAGAGAGACACCTGCCTTTATAGGGGGCCAGGAGGAGCGACTGCTTTTGATCTTGCAGTCGAGTGCCCCCTGGGGGCGGAATACCCACATGTCATCACTGGGACAACCTGGACTGGATATACTCCAAAAACAATTCTACAGGTGAGTTTCACAGAATTGTATTTCCTCCCTGACGGGGGGGGGGGGGGGAGCATCCTCATTTAGTGGGTATCATACTGGAGCGCCTGAAAACTCACCTTTTACTGGCTCCCAAGTGGGACGATCAGCCAATCAGCGGTGCTTGTTCCAATGGAGCGAGCAGCTGATCTGCTGCCGATGTTTACATCGACATGTGAGCGACTGGAAAAGGTAAGTTCCAGATTTCTTTTAGGTTTCAGGGCCAGCCGCTTTGGATTTTGTTCTAATTTAACTAATCACTTTTGGTCCTGCTGAACCCTATTTTGAGATTGCTTATATAAAAAAAAAAGGAAAAGAGGAGCTTTGCTAAAACAGAAAGCATTTGCACAGTACCCAATACAAGGACAGATAGTATACCCATCAATCCTTACAGCAGGCGGAGCTATGCAAATCATCTCTGTACCATCCAAGGCCCAGCAATGCCAAGCATTAGCTTTAAATGTACACAGCCAAACACATCCAACTAACGGACACGTGTTTCGAGCTTTAGATTGCTTATATATAATTCATATATGTGTAGCTGTCCTTATCCTGGGTGTGCTGGATATTTATTATGATCTTGGACCAGCCAGTTAGGGATAATGGGTTTGGCCACCAAATCACAGCAGCCACAGGGTGATCACCTTGCAGAGAATTTGAGTTCAGGGATGGGTGGAGAGTCATAAGCTGTGCCTGACTGGAACCACTTAATCAACCATACAACAAAAGAGTGCACCACTGATCAAAGGAAATGTATTGAAATCGGGGGCTATGTGCTGAGAGTGGCCACTAAATCTAAAGTACTTACAGCAAAATTCGGTTCCACAATACACCTCAGGCCGCTCTCCTGTCGTTGATCCCGGGCCCGGTGTCAAGGATTCAAAAGGGGGTCCTGGGCCACTTCCTTACCGCTATGAGAGCCATTATTCCTAGGCACTGGAGGACTCCAACCCCCCCTACCTTGACGGAGTGGGTGGTGGTGTTGGAGGGAATTCGCTGTATGGAAGAACTAGTAGCAAAAAGCAGAGACACTACAGACCAGTGTGCATCCGCCTGGATGAGCTGGCTGTTCTACCGGGACTTGCACCTGCTAGCATTGCTTTAGCAAGTCGGATACAAAGTTATGTGGCCTACCAACCCTCTCCCCAGGACTGAACTTAACGGGGGGGGGGGGGGGGTTGGCCGGAGGGGGCATGGCTCCCCCTCTCGGCCGGCCTTGCTCCCTGGAAGCTGGCCTCGTCCCAACCCTTAAAGCTAACGCAGCGAGTCCGCTATTCTCACCCACACATCCCGCTCCTCTTACCTAGACACAGGCCACAACATAATTACAGGAGGAGTATACAGGTAGCTGACACAATCTCCTCTCCTAAGGTGGAGTCACCGGTGAAAATGTATGCTTGTACTTTGTATACTATATCTAGAACATTTGCGCGACCCCTGTATCCCGTTTCCCCCCCTACCCCTCTTTCCTTTTTTTCCTTCCCTACCCCCTCTCCCTACGTTTTGTTATTAACCCGTAATTGTATAAATGTTGTATTTTTGTTTTTGTCTGAAAACCAATAAAAACTGATTACAATAAAATTCGGTTCCAGCTACCGCAAAACAGCAGCCTTTTGGGCTGATTGAGCACTTTATTAAAGAGGACCTTCAGCATCATTTCATGAAAAACACAAACCCTTAAAGTGGACCAAAAGCCAGCTGGATCAGCCTGCGAATCTATAAGATTCCCGGGCTGATCCATTCCCTCATCGCGGGGCATGCAAAATCAGGATGCCCCGCTGTGTGAAACCCCCCCAGGACGCCCGCTGCACTTACCTGAATCCCGGTCCAGTGGTGCATGCGCAGGCCGCATATCGCGCTTCTCTCTAGCAGGGCGCGTGCCTGTTAGAGGGAAGCGCGAGATGAGGCCGCCAGCGCGCTCGGAGCCGCTGAGCTTAGACGTTGCTGCCCATAGCTCAGTGGCTCCGAGTGAGCTGATTGGAGGAGCGACCATGCATGTGCCAGAGGACCACGGTGAGGTGAGTTGGCTGCAGCGATCAGGAGGGTTTCACACAGTGGGGCACCTTCGATCGGGATGCCCCAGGGGAGTGGAACAAAACCCAGGATAGTCAAAATCCTGGGTTTTGGTCCACTTTTTAAACTATTCCCCTGCATCTAAAATGATTATATTTTACGTTTTAGTCACACTTTTTTTATTCTTTACTCCACTGAGCTGTAACTCTGTACAGGACTCTAGGATATGGGTGCTGCCATCTTGCCTCAGAAGCATCACACATACTGAGAGGAGAGCAGGGTAAAGCACAGATGGGTGGGTTATAGCTGTGCGTTGTACAGACAGAGCAGAGCTGGGGTCAGGAGAAGGACTGCAAACCCAGAATGCAAAGCGGCGCAGTCAGAAGATACTTCCTGTCTGCAGGCAGCCTGATGCTCCATGAGCCGCCATCATGGGTGTTTGAAGGCTCAGAATACGCACTTGGTGCAGGTAGGATGATTTTTAATGTCGATCTGTATGTGCAGGGTGGGGGAAACATATAAGATAGGCTCTTATTCAGAGTGAAGATCCAGTTTAAGCGTTGCAGCACTTTCCTAATAGATTTATTGGCACATTTAGTCTTTGGATATAATGCACATTCATTTGGGATATTAGTTTATTTGTCTTTGCCCGGATGGTGGGCTCTTGCGATGGATTTGTATATGTTTGTAAGCGTGTGGTTTTTATGATCATGAAATGATGAGTAGTTTCATTTTAAATAAATAGATATTCTTTGGATGAATTTTGCATAGTTATTTATTTGGGGCTTTTGGTGCTGTGGTGTTAGGCTGCTGTTTTGCGGTAGCTGGAACCGCATTTTGCTGTAAGTACTTGGATTCGATTTAGTGGCCACTCCCAGCACATAGGCCTTGATTCACGGGGAGGCCGATTCATTAATAGCGCCAGGTAGCGACAGATGAGCGACAGTAGCGGTAATTTCACAGCGCACGTTAGTATTTGCTGTGCTTGGCCGTTGTTCGGCTGTTGACAGCGACTCAGTCGGTGTGCGGTAATGTTGAATACGGGGTTAGGGGTCGCTGTTTGACAGGTTCCACGCTGTATGGGAGCGCATGACAGCGAATGGACATAGCGAACGGCTCCCAGCATATTCATTAACAAATCACGCTCAAAATATTCTCGCGCTGTGAAATGCTTGTTTAAACCCCAGAGCGCTGGAGGCGATGGGTTAAAAGTAGTTTTTTAACCCCCAAACAACCATATTTTTTGATAAAAAAAAAAACATGTTTTTCAAAACATTTTGTAATATGAATACATTAATATCAGACCTGTAATATCAATTCTGCACAATTTTTTTTTTTTTTTTTTACCTTAAAAAAAATATCTAACATTGCAGAAGTGGTCACAGAATTTTTGACATTCAAAAAAAAAAAAAAAAAACATTAATAGCAATTAAGAATATTTAAAGATTGCTCCATTGAAATGCATTGGAGAGCGCCAGGTAGCGAGAGGTCATACCTGTTGCTGTTCAAGGTCGCTCGCTGGCGCTGTGGGGTGAGGCTGGAATAATGATGAATGATTCGCTATCTGGCGCTATCTCAGTCGCTAAGCAGGATTGGCTTGATAAATGTGTGATTGCGGAGGGGAGCCGGCGTACTCGTGGCGGTGACCGTCATTACCGTTCGCTACCTGGCGCTATCCCTTGTTAAATAAGGGCCTAAGAGTTGAAAAAAATTCTCATGGTAGTACAAAATTCAATTCATGAGAAAAAAGCCTGAGAATGTCACTGTTACTGAATCACCAGCTAAGAAAACAATGAAAGTCAATGGCACTTTTTTACTTTGAAAAAGGTATTGAACTTTTTTCCTGTGTTAAAAAGCTGCCATTGATTTGCATTTTCTTCTGGTGATTTTTCTTCTGGTGATTCACTAACAGTAACATTCTCGGGCTTTTTTCTCATGAATTGATTTTTTTACTACCATGAGAGTTTTTTTCAACTCTTTGTGAATCAAGGCCATAGCCCCTGATTTCAATACATTTCCTTTGATCAGTGGTGCACTCTTTTGTTGTATGGTTGATTAAGTGGTTCCAGTCAGGCACGGCTTATGACTCTCCACCCATCCCTGAACTCAAATTCTCTGCCAGGTGATCACCCTGTGGCTGCTGCGATTGGGTGACCAAAACCCATTATCCCTAACTGGCTGGTCCAAGATCATAATAAACATCCAGCACAGCCAGGATAAGGACGGCTACACCCCTCTGGTGTGCTACACCAACAAGTGTAAGCGTGTGGTTTTTATGATCATGAAATGATGAGTAGTTTCATTTTAAATGAATACCGTATATACTCGAGTATAGGCCGACCCAAATATAAGCCGAGGCACAAGTTATTGACTCGAGTATAAGCCGAGGCGGCTTTTTTCAATTGGAATTGGAGTTGACACACAGAAAGAGAGACACACACCCACACACAGGGACACACACACAGGGACACACACACAGAAAGGGACGCACACACACAGAAAGGGACACAGACACACAGAAAGGGACGCACACACACAGAAAGGGACGCACACACACAGAAAGGGACGCACACACACAGAAAGGGACGCACACACACAGAAAGGGACGCACACACACAGAAAGGGACGCACACACACAGAAAGGGACGCGCACACACAGAAAGGGACGCGCACACACAGAAAGGGACGCACACACACAGAAAGGGACGCACACACACAGAAAGGGACGCACACACACAGAAAGGGACGCACACACACAGAAAGGGACGCACACACACAGAAAGGGACGCACACACACACAGAAAGGGACGCACACACACAGAAAGGGACGCGCACACACAGAAAGGGACGCGCACACACAGAAAGGGACGCGCACACACAGAAAGGGACGCGCACACACAGAAAGGGACACACACAGAAAGGGACACACACACACAGAAAGGGACGCGCACACACAGAAAGGGACGCACACACACAGAAAGGGACGCACACACACAGAAAGGGACGCACACACACAGAAAGGGACGCGCACACACAGAAAGGGACGCGCACACACAGAAAGGGACGCACACACACAGAAAGGGACACACACAGAAAGGGACACACACACACAGAAAGGGACGCGCACACACAGAAAGGGACGCGCACACACAGAAAGGGACGCGCACACACACAGAAAGGGACGCACACACACAGAAAGGGACGCACACACACAGAAAGGGACGCGCACACACAGAAAGGGACGCACACACACAGAAAGGGACACACACAGAAAGGGACACACACACACAGAAAGGGACGCGCACACACACAGAAAGGGACGCGCACACACAGAAAGGGACGCACACACACAGAAAGGGACACACACAGAAAGGGACACACACACACAGAAAGGGACGCACACACACAGAAAGGGACACACACACAGAGACGCACACACAGAAAGGGACACAGACACAGAAAGGGACACAGACACAGAAAGGGACACAGACACAGAAAGAGACACAGACACAGAAAGAGACACAGACACAGAGAGACACAGACACAGAAAGGGACACAGACACAGAAAGGGACACAGACACAGAAAGGGACACAGACACAGAAAGGGACACAGACACAGAAAGGGACACAGACACAGAAAGAGACACAGACACAGAAAGAGACACAGACACGGAAAGGGACACAGACACGGAAAGGGACACAGACACGGAAAGGGACACAGACACGGAAAGGGACACAGACACGGAAAGGGACACAGACACGGAAAGGGACACAGACACGGAAAGGGACACAGACACGGAAAGGGACACAGACACGGAAAGGGACACAGACACGGAAAGGGACACAGACACGGAAAGGGACACAGACACGGAAAGGGACACAGACACGGAAAGGGACACAGACACGGAAAGGGACACAGACACGGAAAGGGACACAGACACGGAAAGGGACACAGACACGGAAAGGGACACAGACACGGAAAGGGACACAGACACGGAAAGGGACACAGACACGGAAAGGGACACAGACACGGAAAGGGACACAGACACGGAAAGGGACACAGACACGGAAAGGGACACAGACACGGAAAGGGACACAGACACGGAAAGGGACACAGACACGGAAAGGGACACAGACACGGAAAGGGACACAGACACGGAAAGGGACACAGACACGGAAAGGGACACAGACACGGAAAGGGACACAGACACGGAAAGGGACACAGACACGGAAAGGGACACAGACACGGAAAGGGACACAGACACGGAAAGGGACACAGACACGGAAAGGGACACAGACACGGAAAGGGACACAGACACGGAAAGGGACACAGACACGGAAAGGGACACAGACACGGAAAGGGACACAGACACGGAAAGGGACACAGACACGGAAAGGGACACAGACACGGAAAGGGACACAGACACGGAAAGGGACACAGACACGGAAAGGGACACAGACACGGAAAGGGACACAGACACGGAAAGGGACACAGACACGGAAAGGGACACAGACACGGAAAGGGACACAGACACGGAAAGGGACACAGACACGGAAAGGGACACAGACACGGAAAGGGACACAGACACGGAAAGGGACACAGACACGGAAAGGGACACAGACACGGAAAGGGACACAGACACGGAAAGGGACACAGACACGGAAAGGGACACAGACACGGAAAGGGACACAGACACGGAAAGGGACACAGACACGGAAAGGGACACAGACACGGAAAGGGACACAGACACGGAAAGGGACACAGACACGGAAAGGGACACAGACACGGAAAGGGACACAGACACGGAAAGGGACACAGACACGGAAAGGGACACAGACACGGAAAGGGACACAGACACGGAAAGGGACACAGACACGGAAAGGGACACAGACACGGAAAGGGACACAGACACGGAAAGGGACACAGACACGGAAAGGGACACAGACACGGAAAGGGACACAGACACGGAAAGGGACACAGACACGGAAAGGGACACAGACACGGAAAGGGACACAGACACGGAAAGGGACACAGACACGGAAAGGGACACAGACACGGAAAGGGACACAGACACGGAAAGGGACACAGACACGGAAAGGGACACAGACACGGAAAGGGACACAGACACGGAAAGGGACACAGACACGGAAAGGGACACAGACACGGAAAGGGACACAGACACGGAAAGGGACACAGACACGGAAAGGGACACAGACACGGAAAGGGACACAGACACGGAAAGGGACACAGACACGGAAAGGGACACAGACACGGAAAGGGACACAGACACGGAAAGGGACACACACACACACAGAGACACACAGAAAGGGACACAGACACGGAAAGGGACACAGACACGGAAAGGGACACACACACACACAGAGACACACAGAAAGGGACACACACACACACAGAGACACACAGAAAGGGACACACACACACACAGAGACACACAGAAAGGGACACACACACACACAGAGACACACAGAAAGGGACACACACACACACAGAGACACACAGAAAGAGACACGCACACACACACAGAAAGAGACACGCACACACACACAGAAAGAGACACGCACACACACACACACACACACAGAGACACACAGAAAGGGACACACACACACACACACAGAGACACACAGAAAGGGACACACACACACACACAGAGACACACAGAAAGGGACACACACACACACACAGAGACACACAGAAAGGGACACACACACACAGAGACACACAGAAAGGGACACACACACACAGAGACACACAGAAAGGGACACACACACAGAGACACACAGAAAGAGACACGCACACACACACAGAAAGAGACACGCACACACACACAGAAAGAGACACGCACACACACACAGAAAGAGACACGCACACACACACAGAAAGAGACACGCACACACACACAGAAAGAGAGACGCACACACACACAGAAAGAGACACGCACACACACACAGAAAGAGAGACACACACACACACAGAAAGAGAGACACACACACACACAGAAAGAGAGACACACACACACACACAGAAAGAGAGACACACACACACACACAGAAAGAGAGACACACACACACACACAGAAAGAGAGACACACACACACACACAGAAAGAGAGACACACACACACACAGAAAGAGAGACACACACACACACACAGAAAGAGAGACACACACACACACACAGAAAGAGAGACACACACACACACACAGAAAGAGAGAGACACACACACACACACAGAAAGAGAGAGACACACACACACACAGAAAGAGAGACACACACACACACACACACACAGAAAGAGAGACACACACACACACAGAAAGAGAGACACACACACACACACAGAAAGAGAGACACACACACACACACAGAAAGAGAGACACACACACACACACAGAAAGAGAGACACACACACACACACAGAAAGAGAGACACACACACACACACACAGAAAGAGAGACACACACACACACACACAGAAAGAGAGACACACACACACACACACAGAAAGAGAGACACACACACACACACACAGAAAGAGAGACACACACACACACACACAGAAAGAGAGACACACACACAGAAAGGGACACACACACAGAAAGAGACACACACACACACACACACACAGAAAGAGACACACACACACACACACACACACAGAAAGAGACACACACACACACACACACACACAGAAAGAGACACACACACACACACACACACACAGAAAGAGACACACACACACACACACACACACACAGAAAGAGAGACACACACACACACACACAGAAAGAGAGACACACACACACACAGAAAGAGAGACACACACACACACACACACACACACACACACACACACAGAAAGAGACACACACACACACACACACACACACAGAAAGAGACACACACACACACACACACACAGAAAGAGACACACACACACACACACACACACACAGAAAGAGAGACACACACACACACAGAAAGAGAGACACACACACACACACACACACAGAAAGAGAGACACACACACACACAGAAAGAGAGACACACACACACACAGAAAGAGAGACACACACACACACACACAGAAAGAGAGACACACACACACACACACAGAAAGAGAGACACACACACAGAAAGGGACACACACACAGAAAGAGACACACACGCACACACACACACAGAAAGAGACACACACGCACACACACACACACACAGAAAGAGACACACACGCACACACACACACACAGAAAGAGACACACACACACACACACACACACACACACACAGAAAGAGACACACACACACACACACACACACACACAGAAAGAGACACACACACACACACACAGAAAGAGACACACACACACACACACACACACACAGAAAGAGACACACACACACACACACAGAAAGAGACACACACACACACACACACACAGAAAGAGACACACACACACACACACAGAAAGAGACACACACACACACACACACACAGAAAGAGACACACACACACACAGAAAGAGACACACACACACACAGAAAGAGACACACACACACACAGAAAGAGACACACACACACACAGAAAGAGACACACACACACACAGAAAGAG
>CM051235.1:607556400-607566231 GCA_027917425.1 Gastrophryne carolinensis
CCTTCACTCTGAATAAGAGTCTATCTTATATGTTTCCCACACCCTGTACATACAGATTGCTCACATTAAAAATCATCCTACCTGCATCTACTGCATGTTATGAGCCTTTAAACATCCAAGATGGCGGCTTATGGAAGCCGCCATCTTATCAGGCAGCCTGCAAACAGGAAGTGCCTCCTGACTGTGCTGCTCTGCATTCTGGGACTGCTGACCTTTTCCTGACCCCAGCTCTGCTCTGTCTGAGCAAAGCACAGCGATAACCCGCCTCCCTGTACCTTATCCCACTCTCCTCAGTAAGTGTGATGCTTCTGAGTCAAGATGGCGGCGCCCGCATCCTAAATTCCTGAACAGAGTTGCAGCCCAGTGGGGGAAAGAATAATAAGTTAGTGACTAAAAACGTAAAATATATTAATTTTATATGCTGGGGAACCGTTTTTTAAGAGTTTGGGCTTTTCATTAAATCACACTGAAGGTCCGGTTTAAGTGTGTGTTTTTTAACACTTAAACCACACCTTCACCCTGAATAAGAGCCTATCTTATATGCCCCCCGTACATACAGATTGCCCACATTAATCCGGACCTTCCCCCTGAATAAGAGCCTATCTTATATGTTTCTTACACCCTGTACATACAGATTGCTCACATTAATCCGGACCTTAACCCTGAATAAAAGCCTATCTTATATGTTTCCCCCACCCTGTACATACAGATTGCTCACATTAAAAGTCATCCTTCCTACTAAATTTTATCACCCTTTAAATATCCAAGATGGCGGCCCATGTGGATAACGCTGCCTGCAAACAGGAAGTGTCTTCTGATCGTGCCGCTTTACGTTCTGGAATTGCTGACCATTTCCTGACCCAAGCTCTGCTCTGAGCAAAGCACAGCTATAACCTGCCCCCTGCACTTTTTCCCCCTCTCCTCTCCTCAGTATGTCCTGTTCAGAGTCCTGAACAGAGTTGCAGCCCGGTGGGGGAAAGAATAAGAAGTACGTTATTAAAAAACGTAAAATATATTAATTTTAGATGCTGGGGAATCGTTTTTTAAGGGTTTGAGCTTTTCATTAAATGATGCTGAAGGTCCACTTTAACCCTTTGTGAACTGGTAAGGTGTCCTTGACACCCCTATATTAGTTTAAAGGTCAGGAGGGACTTTCCAAAATCCATTTTTTGCCCTATTTCCTGCATTCCCATAGGCTGGGGGGGGGGGTGCAGTAAAGCCCCATGCCCATGTGGGTAGGTGGCCTTTTTGGTCCAGGGGGGGGCGACCACTCTACTGGCCTCCATGCCCCGGACTGCCCCCATAGCTGGTGCCCAGGCTGGTTTTGCTGGTAAGGGGGGAGCCCACTCCTTACCTTGCTCAGGATCCAGGGCTGTCACCGGCTCATGGGAGCAGCACTGCATCTCCTGATTTTTTTTTTCTCTTACATCTCCTGTTTTTTTATTTTGTCTTTTAGATTCCTTTGCCCTGCTGCAGGGGTTTAGACTGGTTTTAAAATAGACCAAAACCCAGGATTTTGACTACCCTCCCCCCAGGTCACCCACTCAAACGCGTCTTTCCACGGGATTTCTACCCGAATCTGGATGCCCCGGGGGAGTATGGCTGCCCTGGAGTCTCACAGAGTCCAGGGTTGGGTTTTGATCCACTTTGAGACCGCATTAGATTTTAAAGGCTGCAAATATAATCAAATGACTGGCAAAACCTCTCCAACCAGTTTAGGAAAGATTTGTTTTTCCTAGGAGAGACTCTAGAACAGGAAGTGAATGCAGTTCTGGGAACACAAGTGGCACTAGAAACCCGGCCTTCCCGGCCTTGTGCTTATTAAAATATAAAATACAAAGGTCTGTGCACTATAGATGAAAAAGAAAATAGAAGTGTAGCCCGGAACGCAAAAAGGTGAGCTTTTCTTTGCAATACAGCTTTGGGATGCCCCATTGCTGCCGGCCATATCCCCGCTTACCCCTAGCTGTGGGCATGTCCGTGTCGGCCATTCATAAAGGCCTGCCGCAGATATCCACCCCAGCTTAAAGCGGACCGTTAGCATGATTTAATGAAAAGCTCAAACCCTCCCAGCATCTAAAATTAATAGATTTTACGTTTTTAGTCATTTACTTATTATTCTTTCCCACACTGAGCTGCAACTCTGTTCAGGACTCTAGCATACGGGAGAGGAGGAGGGGGCGGGGTAAGTGCAGGGGGTGGGGTTATAGCTGTGCTTTTGCAGGCTGTCTGATGCACAATGAGTCGCCATCTTGGATGTTTAAAGTGGACCAATACCCAGGGGTGATCGGCCCGGGAATCTATAAGATTCCCGGGCCGATCACCACCCTCACCACGGGGCATCCGAGATCGGGATGTCCCGCGGTGAGGGACCCCCCCAAAAACCTTACCTTTGCGGCGATGGATCAGCCGCCGCCGCCTCCTGCGCGCCCCTCTAGCAGGGCGTGCGCCCTGTAAGACGGACGCGCGGGAGGCGGCGGCGGCGGCTTATCTGTTGCTTGTCCGTCGCCGCGAAGGTACGTTTTTTGGGGGGCTTTTGGGGGGGGGTTTCACACAGTGGGGCATCCTGATCTCGGATGCCCCGCTGAAGTGGACCAACACCCAGGATAGTGAAAATCCTGGGTGTTGGTCCACTTTAAGGTCTCATAACATGCAGTAGATGCAGGTAGGATGATTTTTAATGTGGGCAATCTGTATGTACAGGGTGTGGGAAACATATAAGATAGGCTCTTATTCAGGGTGAAGGTCCGGATTAATGTGAGCAATCTGTATGTACAGGGCTGGGGAAACATATAAGATAGACTCTTATTCAGGGTGAAGGTCCGGATTAATGTGAGCAATCTGTATGTACAGGGTGGGGGAAACATATAAGATAGACTCTTATTCAGGGTGAAGGTCCAGATTAATGTGAGCAATCTGTATGTACAGGGTGGGGGAAACATATAAGATAGGCTCTTATTCAGGGTGAAGGTCCGGATTAATGTGAGCAATCTGTATGTACAGGGTGTGGGAAACATATAAGATAGGCTCTTATTCAGGATGAAGGTCCGCTTTAAGGTATAGCAGGGATGCAGCGCTGGATCAGGGAAAAACGTGAGCGGGGTTTCACACAGCGAGGCATCAGGATGTGGCATAAAGAGAGAGACCATGTCCCCCTAAATCGGGACACCCCCAGGGAAAGGAGGGTGGGGTGGGGCAAGTGGACCTTAAAGTGATTGGCAAGTCAAAAGTAAAAAAAAAAAAAAAAACCTTACACTGAGTGGCTCCAGTTCTCCCTGTCTCTTCTGTCTGCCCCCTTAGTGAGGAAAATCATTCTGGTTTCCTTCCCCACCCCGCCGATGTGGTCCACCATTCAACCTTCAAAAAGAGGGGGGGACTAGGAACGGAAACACCCCCACTGCCTGCCCAGATGTCCTGAGTGGCTGCCTCTCTCTGCAGCTATTTAACCCCGCCCTCCTCCTCTCTGATCCCCTGCAGTATCTGTGACTCAAAGGAACTCCAAATGAAACTCGGAACAGACGGGCACTACACCAGGTACATAAAATTATATCCAAATACATTTTATTAAGGGCCACTATAGGACCTAAAAACATATATACACTAATTCACAAGACAATTTAAAAACAACAATCGCTCACTATCTTGGAAACTATGATCAATTCGATAATGCACATGATTAAATCCTAAATATAATTTCATAAGTTATATCCCAAAAGAGTAATAGTAGAATAAATTAATAATAGAATAAATTAATACAGGTGGCAGAACTCAATTAATATCTATAAAACACCCTAAATGCACATACGTAATAAATCTGTGCTGTCCCTTTAATTGTGCCCTGGGACAGCTTGTGCACTAATTCAGAAGAAATCCCTGCCTATAATAAAGTGCAAAGTGATCAATGATACTGCCGACAAGCAATTAATGTGCAACAAAACGTATATATATCAATAATGAATCAATAATGAGATAGTACTAATGAATTCCCAATAGAACCAGCAGCTTGCAAAAGGCTATAAGTAATATTAAACATGGAAAGAGAGTGTTACCGCCATAGAGTAAATGTATATCCAAGTCATGAGCCCCTTGCTCCCCCGCGCGCTCCGCCGTGCGCCCACAGCTTCTAAGGGGGTATCTCTCACCCTCTTTTTCTGGTCACACTATGTGCTGGCAGTAATAACTAGAGGCACAACAATGCACTTATTTTTTTACTATGCTATATGTAAAGCACACAGTGTGCTTACATCACATTGCTGTTGCCACACCCACTGTTCTCATTTTTTTTTTGCATCTCCAATACTTTGACTAATAACTTAGGGAGCGTGCAACGTGAAGCCCGAGACAATGGGACAACAATCGGGTTTGCATTTAGTATAACTTAAAGTGGCACAAAACCCAGGATTCTGACTATGCAAGGTTCTGATTCGGGGGGTTACACACATCCTCTGATTTGGGATACCTCTGGGTAAGGCCAGCGGCTGGAATCTTTTATATCATAGGACTGGCTACAGTGGGTTTTGTTTTAAAGAGGAAGCCCATGCATTTTGTAGCACCCCACCCACCTCTGTGCTAGGCTCTGTTTGGCCAAGAAACTCGCTGGGGGAGACAATCTGCAGAGAAGCTGAAGCTGGGACCTTGAGTGACAGGTCCGTCACCAGTCCCCTACACTGGTCTGTCACTTAAAGCGGACCAACACCCAGGATTTTCACTATCCTGGGTTTTGGTCCACTTCCGATCGGGGTGCCCCGCTGTCTGAAACCCCCCAGAAAGCCCCAAAAAAACTCACCTCTCCCCGCTCCCACGTGACCGCGCCAGCCAATCACAGCGCTCAGAGCCGCTGTGGTATGCGCGTCCAAGGCCGCCTGGACGCGCATACCAGCTCAGCTGGCTCTGAGCGCTGGAGGCCGCGTCTCGCGCTTCCCTCTAACAGGGAGTGCGCCTGCACCGGCCATTCACAAACGCGCCCTGCTAGAGGGAAGCGCGAGACGCGGCTGCGGCTCGCGCAAGCGCCGATGAAACGGGGCTGAGGTAAGGTTTGTGGGCCTCCTGGGGGGTTCCTCCCCGCGGGACATCCCGATTTCGGATGCCCCGTGGGGAGGGATCTGATCGGTCCGGGAATCTTATAGATTTCCGGGCCGATCCCCCCTGGGTGTTGGTCCACTTTAAAGCGGACCAACAGTCAAAAATGAATTAAATCAGACCAACACAATAAACAGTGCTCATATGCATCCCTCCCGGGGGATTTAAATAGCAGCACATAAAAATGCATTTACCTTTTTCTAACCCTTACCGGGGTAAATGTTATTATTATTTTTTCCTTCTTCCTTCCTCCTTTTCCCCTTCTCTGTCTCTGTGATTCTTTCTTCCCCTAATGATCCCTCCCTCCTCTTTCTGATTTTGCTAATTTTTTATTGGTGGTGGAAATTCTGTGTTGATATTGAATATTGATTCAGTAATTCAAGCGGACCTTCACTCTGAATAAGAGTCTATCTTATATGTTTCCCACACCCTGTACATACAGATTGCCCACATTAAAAATCATCCTACCTGCATCTACTGCATGTTATGAGCCTTTAAACATCCAAGATGGCGGCTTATGGAAGCTGCCATCTTATCAGGCAGCCTGCAAACAGGAAGTGCCTCTTGACTGTGCTGCTCTGCATTCTGGGACTGCTGACTGTTACCTGACCCCAACTCTGTTCTGTCTGAGCAAAGCACAGCTATAACCCGCCCCCCTGTACCTTATCCCACTCTCCTCTCCTCAGTAAGTGTGATGCTTCTGAGTCAAGATGGCGGCGCCCGTATCCTAAAATCCTGAACAGAGTTGCAGCCCAGAGGGGGAAAGAATAATAAGTTAGTGACTAAAAACTTAAAATATATTAACTTTAGATGCTGGGGAATCGTTTTTTAAGAGTTTGGGCTTTTCATTAAATCATGGTGAAGGTCCGGTTTCAGTGTACTTAGCACATGTTGTTAATGCAGGTTCGTTTTTAAGTTCTGATATTCTAGTTTGGTACAATATTTTTGTTATCGGGTGGTATGGGGTTGGCCCACCTCCACACTATTGCCTTTTTTGTTATCCAGTAGTTAAACCGGACCTTCAGCGTGATTTAATGAAAAGCCCAAACTTTTAAAAAACGGTTCCCCAGCATCTAAAATTAATATGTTTTACGTTTTTAGTCACTAACTTATTATTCTTTCCCCCACTGGGCTGCAACTCTGTTCAGGAATTTAGGATACGGGCGCCGCCATCTTTACTCAGAAGCATCACACTTACTGAGGAGAGGAGAGTGGGATAAGGTACAGGGGGTGGGTTATAGCTGTGCTTTGCTCAGACAGAGCAGAGCTGGGGTCAGGTAAAGGTCAGCAATCCCAGAATGCAGAGCAGCACAGTCAGGAGGCACTTCCTGTTTGCAGGCTGCCTGATGAGATGGCGGCTTCCATGAGCCGCCATCTTGGATGTTTAAAGGCTCATAACATGCAGTAGATGCAGGTAGGATGATTTTTAATGTGGCCAATCTGTATGTACAGGGTGTGGGAAACATATAAGATAGACTCTTATTCAGGGTGAAGGTCCGGATTAATGTGGGCAATCTGTATGTACAGGGTGTGGGAAACATATAAGATAGACTCTTATTCAGGGTGAAGGTCCGGATTAATGTGGGCAATCTGTATGTACAGGGTGTGGGAAACATATAAGATAGACTCTTATTCAGGGTGAAGGTCCGGATTAATGTGGGCAATCTGTATGTACAGGGTGTGGGAAACATATAAGATAGACTCTTATTCAGGGTGAAGGTCCGGATTAATGTGGGCAATCTGTATGTACAGGGTGTGGGAAACATATAAGATAGACTCTTATTCAGGGTGAAGGTCCGCTTTAAGTAGTGATGCCAGTTTTCTTATGTCGGGTTGCCAGCTAACTTGGGAGAAGGTTCAGTAAGCCCTGGGTGGGGGGTTAAGCGTATTGTGCGTTTTGTTATATCCTCTAGGTTATCTGTTCGGTTCTACTGGGGTAAATTTTAAACTCAAGATGGCAGCTCATGTATCTGCTGACCGAGTGCTGCTGGGCTTCCTGTTACTGTGTATTGTCAGTTGGGAGAGGAAGCTCCAAAATGGCCACTACCTTTCTTTTCCAATTGTGCCAGGCTGTTGGTCCAGTTTAAGTCTATGGCATTGGTTCATCAAGAATTAAAAAAAATTCTCATGGTAGTAAAAGAATCATTTCATGAGAAAAAAGCCTGAGAATGTCACTGTTGATGAATCACCAGGGAGAGGAAGCTCCAAAATGGCCACTACCTTTCTTTTCCAATTGTGCCAGGCTGTTGGTCCAGTTTAAGTCTATGGCATTGGTTCATCAAGAATTAAAAAAAATTCTCATGGTAGTAAAAGAATCATTTCATGAGAAAAAAGCCTGAGAATGTCACTGTTGATGAATCACCAGATAGGAAGACAATGAAAGTCAATGGCACTTTTTACTAGAGGTAAAAAGGAGTAAAAAGTTTAATACCGTATATACTCGAGTATAAGCCGAGTTTTTCAGCCCACTTTTTGGGCTGAAAAAAGCAGCCTCGGCTTATACTCGAGTCAGTAACCTGACTTACCTGAGCGAGGGGGCGGAGGAAGCGGCAGAAGAGCCGCCGAGGCTTCAGAACTCGGCGGGGAGATCAGTACACCCAGCGCGAGGTGGGTGTACCAAGATGGCGGCCCGGGCCTCAGTGACGTGGCGGCGCGGAGCGCGCCGGCCGCCATCTTGGTACACCCACCTCGCGCTGGGTGTACTGATCTCCCCGCCGAGTTCTGAAGCCTCCGAGGCGGCTCTTCTGCCCCGCGTCCAGGGGCATTGCGACTAGATGGACCCATGCCGTCGTCCCGCGCCGTCCTCGCTCTGTCCCGCACCGTCGCCTTGGCTGGAAGGAGCCTCGCTGAAGATTGTGCAGGAGCTGAACTGGTGAGTGTGTGTGTTGTGTGCATTGTATGTGTGCTGTGTTGTGTGCTGTGTTGTGTGCTGTGTTGTGTGTGCCTTGTGTGTGTATGTGTGCTGTATTGTGTGCTGTGTTGTGTTTGTGTGTGTGTGTTGTGTGTGCTGTGTGTATGTTGTGTGTGTGCTGTGTTACACCTGAATGGCTGTAATGAGGGATGCCCCTAACTGGCTGTAACAAGGGATGCCCCTCACTGTATTATTATTATTTATTTTTATTTAATTCTTAGGTGATGGCTGGGGGCATGGTCAGGGGTGATTCTCAAATCAACTCCAATTCCAATTGAAAAAAGCCGCCTCGGCTTATACTCGGGTCAATAACTTTTTCCAGGTTTTTGGGTAAAACTAGGTGCCTCGGCTTATATTCGGGTCCGGCCTATACTCGAGTATATACGGTACTTTTCTCAGGAGTAAAAAAGTGCCATTGACTTTTATTATCTTCCTATCTGGTGATTCACTAAAAGTGACATTCTCAGGCTTTTTTCTCATGAAATAAATTTTTTACTACCATGAGAATTTTTTTTCAACTCTTGATGAATCGAGGCCTATAGCTGCCATTCATAGCCCCAAACATCAAGGGAGGATTGCTGCAATCATTTGTATTTGTTTTATTATTTAGCAAATGGGGCTTAGCAGAGGGAAAAGGAGGGGTGGCTGGAGCGGGGGTTACAAAAAGCTTTTTTGACTGCATCTCTGCTTTAACCTCCAAATACAGAAAAAAAAAACACTTCTCTTTAGTCCATGGACAATGGAGCCCAGTGGGGCTTACCAGGTGAGCTGATTCTGATGTCAAATGCTGTTGGCCCTGTGGTGAATTTGCCGCACACAGGAGGAGCTGCGGGAGCGTGGAAGAGCGAGAATCCTGCCTACATTTTGGGAATTTGGGGCAGAGGATAACAGAAGACGGGCACCCCAAATCTTTATGGCCAGAGGGGTTGCTAGGTATTGGTCTGGCTTGAAGAGGCCTATACTTACCTGAGCCAAGTCCCAACTGACATCCCCAGCAGGGACGCGCTTCTGTTTCTGGGTGTAGATCTACTTACAACCCATCATGTCAGCCGCCTCCGTCCCTCAAAGCCAAATAAACACCGACATGTGTTTGTTGCATTTGGAATGTTGTGACGATCGGGCCGCGTTCCTCTTCAGATGATGGTTGCGTCACTGAACAGTGGTCGGCATCTTGTTTCCGCTGAGCTGTCGCTCAGGTGCCACTATTTGTGTGAATTGCAGTAAACACTGCTGCTGTGTGGTGACGGGTCAGAGGCTCGCCCGCACAGCCAGGCCAGACCCGTATTGTCTGTGTTTTGTCGCACTGCGGTTAGCAAACATTGTAGCGCAAACACACAGCGTGTGCCCCGCGGGCCCGTCACCGGCTGAGGTGCGGTGTACACTGGATTTAATTAAAGCGGACCTTCACCCTGAATTAGAGCTTATCTTTTATGTTTCCCCCACCCTGTACATACAGATTGCCCACATTAATCCAGACCTTCACCCTGAATAAGAGCCTATCTTATATGCTTCCCTTACCCTGTACATACAGATTGCTCACATTAATCCGGACCTTCACCCTGAATAAGAGCCTATCTTATATGTTTCCCCCACCGTGTACATACAGATTGCTCACATTAATCCGGACCCTTCACCCTGAATAAGAGCCTATCTTATATGTTTCCCACACCCTGTACATACAGATTGCCCACATTAATCCGGACCTTCACCCTGAATAAGAGCCTATCTTATATGTTTCCCTTACCCTGTACATACAGATTGCTCACATTAATTCGGACCTTCACTCTGAATAAGAGCCTATCTTATATGTTTCCCACACCCTGTACATACAGATTGCCCAA